>JAOEHY010041916.1:5615-17107 GCA_025447955.1 Psilopsiagon aurifrons
ATTTTTTTTAATTAAAAAACCCTTCTTTTTCTTTAAGGAAAATTTTATCAGATCTCTTGTCTTAGCTCCTTGTAAGCAAAATATTTGTACTAAAATGAAAAAATAATGAATAAATTCATCAGTACATGTGATGTATTCTAAATTTTTAGATCTAAGTTTTCAGATCCTGTCAGTAACAACTGTGTTTTATTGGCTGATATAATAGTTGACTGCTCTACTGACACACAGAGTAAGAAGGAAATGATGAAACTGGCACAAGCTCTCCACTTCTCAATTAAGAATTATAGTCATTTGTTTAAATTATGCCAAAAATAACTAGAGGTTAATAATAGGGTGAATTTGTAATTGCAATTCTTTCTTGCCTTTTGGCACAGACAATATCCATTGTTATACTTTAATTTGCTACATCAAATTAAATTCTTTGTCTTCAGTCCAGAATGGTCTTTATGTTTGTTTAATGACATTTGCTGCTTCTATCCGCAGAGATATTTGGCTTACATTAAGAGAAGCTATTATATAATTCATCCTGTGCTCCTTTAGTAACTATTTCAGTGCCTGTCAACACGAACATTCTGTTCTCAACCAGCAAGTAGGTAAAATAAACCATGAGTCAGATTCCATTCTTGCTTACCAGGATGCATATGAGGCATATATTTGTTGAAATCAGCGAAATTATATTTCTGCAAAAAGAAACAGTCTAAAAGAGGAGAATCAGTTTGACATTTGTCTATCAGTATCAATGTAATATTTTCACACTAATTATGCTTTAGAAGTAGAGCTTGTCAGCGGTTCCAATGGTATGACTTTTCAAAGGAATGTTTTAAATATATCTGTTCAAGGTGAAAACGACGCCTTAGTCATTATAGGTGTGCACAGTGTGTGGTATGACAGAGCCATATTCTCACCTGGAACATCCAATGGTATGTTAATAGGCTTGCCAATAATAGGCACAATCTAATACATCAAGAATAAAAGAAAAAATACTTTGCAACCTTCTGGGAGAGCTTTGCCCTTATAGAAGTCTCTAAAGCCTGTCAATAGGCACCTAGAGGAGCGTCCAAATAGTCGGAAATGCTTTAAAAGTTTTGCAAGAAATCAAGCTAGTTTTTTTGTGATCCTAATTTCATGAAACAAAATTAACTGCAGCAATTTTAATATGTGTTTTCACTGTTCCATTAGAGATATTAAGCAATTGGAATGTTTCCATGTTTTAACTAAGAAACTGTTTATGCCAATGCTATTTTCAGGGAAAATCAGGGAAGAAAAGAGTTTGCAAAGCAGTGCATTATACTGCCTTGCCTTGAGGCATTTGAATTTGATTGTCTCAGCACTACTGATGTAAACGAATGCCTGTTAGTAGCTCAGTAGCCTAAACAACCATGGCATATGAAGAATTTTGTCAGTCAGACATGTGCCAGACCTAATGACATCAGGAAAAAGGGTTCAATTTTTATGCTTCCTCTAGATTTGATGGCAAATTGTTATCACTCAGGACTACATATCTCCTGTCATAGAAGACAAATTGTAGAGATGTTTGATTTGTTTGCTCAAGATTTACTGGGTAGTTACTGTGATGCATTTATTCTGTTAAAAAGGAATCGTCAGGGAATGCAAACATCTGTCTGACTTTCCCTGGTTGTAGAGCTGGTAGTAGGATGGAAAGCAGTCCCTTGCCTCTCACCAAGTGAACGGAAACAGAAACCACAGCTGTGGAGAAAGTCAGCACTCAGAAGTCTTGTGGAAGCATATGGGATTTTTGAAGCAGGGATCTGAGCTACTTGCCAAGGCTAAGGTATAAGAGAAGAGAAGAAAGCTTTCTAGAGACCCAGAAAGTATTCGGTAGGTGTCAACCAGAAAAAGCACCAAAAGATGCCAAAGAGCATAGCAGAATGAGAGGGAAGGACAAGCCCTACAAGGCCAGATTAGACAGGGAATATAGGCTTTCTTTTGAAAACTCCTGTTCAGGTTGTTTCAAGGCAGCACATAATGGTTTGTTCTCTTTCAAAGTTATTCTATTTTGATTTAGTATCAAATCAGATGAATAAGGCAGAGATTTAGAAACAGAAGCCTTTTCTCTGATGCATTCACTTCAAAAAAGGGGGCGGGAGAAGGCAAGGAAGATCAGCTCCACCTTGAGCATCACAGGGTCTCACCAGAGTATAGATCAACAAGGATTTTATAAAAAAAATTCTGTCAACCTAACAATTGGTCAAAGCATGGAAGAGATGTCTTCACATCTCTGTGTCACTACAGACACCTTTTGTATCTAAGGACAAATCACAGAGCTTCTTTGTGCTTTGGGTTTACACTTCTAAAAGAACAAGTAGCAGTTTCTCCCTTACCGAAGTTTGCCTTTGTAAGAGTTTGTGGATACTGCAGCAGTGGTGGACACATTTATACCATAAAATGGGCAGGGGAAGAGAGATGTAGCTGAAGCTGAAGAGAATGGGTAGCCTCTAGAAAGACAAAAAGGAAAATGTACACTGAGTGCATAGATTTTTTAAAAGTTATGTCTGTTAAATGATCATTAAGTATTGGCAAATAGCTTCAGGTTCAGAATTTATGAAAGTGCAACTTTTCTTAGGGAACAGGTTGATTTTACAAATCACTGAGAGAAGCTATTTTAATCAGAAATGGTGTGAACAACACAAATATGACTATTCTCTTGAGTGCTATCACATCCCACTCGTTAGTACAGACTTTGCCAAAATAAGATGTGTTTTAATGGACTGAAAAATAGTAAGTCCACATTAAGTTTTCTGTAAGAAACTAAGTCCCTGGCTGGCCCTTGGGAATTTCTTTGTTCCAAGCACTTGTCTGACAATAGTCCCTCAGTGTTCATTGCCTTTCATGTACAGACAACTCTTATTATTATTCAGTACTTGTATTATTGCAGAGCCAAAATTTGCAGTCATAGCCAAGGACCTCATAAAACTGAGCATTACACAAGCATTACCAAAAAGATTATCTCTTTCCAAAAGAGTTTCCATTCTAAATGTAAAACACCAAACTGGAAACAACGGATATGCCAAAATAGTCAGTTTGCAGAGAATTTTAGCTGTCTGTGAGAGGAACTTCTACTTAGAAGCTGCAGGCAAGAGGCAAGCAAGTGATGAACAGTAATGCAAAAAAGGGAGAGGAAGAAGACAGTATTAATGTCCTCCAGGTATTATTTAAATTTTTCCAGCTATACCCTTTTGGGAGTCATTAACAAAGATAATTTTAATGTGCATAATTAGGATAGAAGGTGAATATTACAACTGTTCAAAAATCTTTTGTATGCTTAAAATGGATCTTTTACTATGCTTATTAAAGATGTTACCTAAATTATCTGTCAGGTATAGTGAACTTAAAGATTAGCTTTAAAAAGCCACAGAGACTCATTCACATCAACATTGAACAAAGAATCTGTACTCGGTAAACACTGAACCACAGAGAGGCAAGCCCCACAGATAGATGTGAAACAGAGACTTCTGGAGTCTGCAGCCAGCAGGGTTTAACTGGTTCTCTGAGAGAACAGGAGGTACTAATGAATATCTGTAATGGGGCTGAGAGTAATGTCAAGAGGAAGGAGGCAAATATACACATAGTCTTTTCCTTTGAGTATTTGTGTCTTTGAATGTTATTTATTTTTCAATAAAAGAAAATATGTGTCACTGCATGTCATCAATATATATAATCTCCAAAAGGAAAATCATATAGGTGGGTGGTTCTTACAGATAATGACATTAATCACCCGACTCTGAGCAGCATGACAGCTAGTCATTCAGTCTTCCTCTCTGCCTTTGATTGAAGGGAAACAGGATGACTTGAAGGGGATTTTTAGTGAACGGATGATCTTAGTTTCTATTTAGTAAAATCTGTCTCAAAGAAATGCTGATGAAAGACTGCACAGCAATTCTTGCATGAAGCTGTGACATATTAGCAGTAAAATTTCACTTGCTGGCAGATAGTCCCTCATGAGACAGATGTCTGAGGTTCAGAACTGGCACTATAGAGAATATCTGCCTACCAAAGCAAACAGAGATATCACAGGATGTCTAAAGTAGAAAACATATAATCACCAGCATCCCACTTAGGAAGCCAAACCTATTACATTCTGCTTTCTGTAAGCCAAGTATTAATTACCTGTATCAAATATTCTCATCACTGTTCATCACCACTGTTTAAAGCAACTCATAAACTTTGTTTACTTAAACTGTCTAAACTGTACTTCTTCAAGTACACTGCACTATTCATTCACCAAGTAATAAAAATTAACTTTAAAAGGACTATTACTTAGCTTAAATTGATAATAGAGTCACTAGAAGATTTTGGTACAGTTCCATACTGTGATGGTGATATCATATGCTTCCTAGATTTCTCTTCTGTGGATCTTTGGCACACAATACAATTTAAACTTCCTTTCTGCAAAGTTAGGAGAATAACTGAACCTAAACTAAAAAAATAAAATCCAAGCTTGATGCTCCCAGATGGGTCCATATGGTCTTGAATGAAACAGTGGTTATTCTGGTTATTGACAAAACTTTTAATAATTAAATTTTCCATTTGAAAAACAGGAAAAAAATGTTAACAATCTTCCTTTGGA
Organism: Psilopsiagon aurifrons; assembly: GCA_025447955.1. NCBI lineage: Eukaryota > Metazoa > Chordata > Aves > Psittaciformes > Psittacidae > Psilopsiagon > Psilopsiagon aurifrons. The sequence continues at coordinate 10,204 of JAOEHY010041916.1, forward strand.
AATAACATTTGTGATAAAAATTGTAAAGATACTAAATGTCTGTTGCAAAGTACCTCAACACCACACTAAGAATAGATAGGGAGGACAGCACTGTCATCCCACCGGAGACAGTCTTCATAGGAGTAACATGTTTTAAATAAATCCTGCAAATTTTCAAAGGTAAATAGGTTTTGATCGTAGAAAGTTGAACTCTGCTCCAGAAAACATAAACTTAGAATTACACCTATACATCTGTGGAACAATAGTTCCACGGAATTCATGCAGCATATCAGAGACCTAAGAAGACTGAATGATATGCATACAAAAAAAATAATTCTCCTGTGGAGAAGAGCTTGAGGGTGTTGGTTGATGAGAAGCTCAACGTGAGCCAGCACCATGCACTTGCAGCCCAGAAAGCCAACTGTATCCTGGGTTGCACCAAAAGGAGCGTGACCAGCAGGTTGGAGGAGGTGATCCTGCCCCTCTGCTCTGGTGAGACCCCACCTGGAGTACTGTGTGCAGTTCTGGATCTCCCAACAAAAGAGGGGTGTGGACCTGCTTAAGTGAGTCAAGAGAAGGGCCATGAAGATGCTTGCATGACTCTTCTGTGAAGACAGGCTGAGAGTTGGGCTTGTTCAGCCTGAAGGACAGAAGGCTCCAGGACAGGCCTCATACCAGTCTTCCAATACTTTAAAGGGGTCTACAAGAAATCTGGAGAGGGAATTTTTAGAAAGACACATAGTGATTGGTTTTAAATAGAAAGTGGATAGATTTAGACTAGACATTAGGAAGAAGTTCTTCACTATGAGGGTGGTGAGACATTGGAACTGGTTGTCCAGAAAAGTTGTGAATGCCCTATCCCAGGAAGTGTTCAAGGCCAGGTTTGATGGGACTTTGAGAAATCTGGACTAGTGGAGGAAGTTCCTGTCTAAGGCAGGGGGGTTGGAACTAGATGATCTTTAACGTCTCTTCCACCCAAACCATTCAATGATTCTATGATTCTAATGCAGACATAGTCAGAGACTGCCTCCTTTAGAAAAGCCATAATGAGTAGTTGAAAAAGCTACTTTGCCTTATGTTGATTTGGAAATTATGCCTTATTTCTTTATCTTCCAAAACTAACCTTATTTGACAGAGAGGCATTGTTGGCAGGATTGTTGGCACTGCTACTTTCCAGCCAGACAAATTACAGACTTTGGGTTGGGAGAATTCTTGGATGTAAGAGATTTGTACAAGCCTGCTAAGGGTAATGTGACTGCATGGGAACAAAAATTATATGTATTTACATTAATCTTCCTGAGTATCTGAGTTTATGAATAGAGACAATGTTCTGAAAATGAGACAAGGACTTGGTATTTCTGAATTAGGTGAAATAGCTTACTAAGAGGAAACTTTCACATGTCAGAGAGAGATTAGGCTCATATGGATTGCTCAAATAATTCCTATGTGGAGAATTTCAAGGACTAAATACAGTGAAAGCTATTTTCCGTTCCCCAGCTCTTCCTTGTCTCTGTACTTGGATTCCAACCCCCCCATGGCTGGGGTAAATTCCAAGTTATAGCTGGCTTGACTGTGCAAGACAAAGAAAGATTGAAAAGACTGCCTTCCTAGTGATTCTAGTGTTTACACAGATCATTTCATGAGGTGCATATTTGTGTGACAGCCTGACATTGCTTTAGCCCTACTGGCTCTGGTGAAGAACCAAACTAACTTAGAATCATAGAATCATAGAATAGTTAGGGCTGGAAAGGACTTTAAGGTCATCTATTTGCAACCCCTTATCATGCGCAGTGATACCTCTCACTAAACCACATCACTCAAGGCTATGTCCAACCTGGCCTTGAACACTTCCAGGGATGGAGCATTCACAACTTGCTTAAGTAACTTTTTAAGAAGTTCCTTTTTTCCTTTCTGTAGAATAGACAGCATGAACTATTCTGCCTCCACCACAAATGTAAAGTAGGAACTAAGTATGTGATATATTTTAAAACTCTCTTAAGAAAACCATTACTAAATATTTTTGTTCTCTCTCCATTTATCTGTTTTAACGCATAGATATCAGGAAGCACGTGTATTTTCAGTCATTTTTCTTAAGGCAGTATAGATAAACACAATAGTACTTCTGTAAGTAATGGTTGAATCAGTCTATTTCTGTATCAGTTGTAACTTTCAGTGTGCTAATCAAGTTAACATGGTTTCTATGTTGGGATTGCACAATATCTTCTCCTATAGAGTTCTTCTCTCCACACACAAAAATATGTTGACAGGGCAAAGTGTGCTCAAATTCATTCCACTACTCAGTCTTTCACTGCACAGCTTCAAAAGAAGTGAAGAAAGGGCTGCAGGTTTCTAACTATGCAGTATTTGTGAAAGGCAGCATGCATTTTAAGAAGTGCTTACAGCACTTCATCAGCCCTGCCTAACACTGTTTTACTACTTCTTTGTTTCTTTTCAGGTGTCATTTGTTAATTCTGAAACATTTTCCTATTTAATAGACCACTTAAATATTCTTCATAAAGGTTATTGTGTGCAGATATTCTGTGAGTCAATGACACCATTGCCTGACCTACAGTGCTGTACCACGGCCTTTACTTTCTAATGCACAGAGAAATTTGGTTACCATGGCTATAATTACCATAATTTACACCTATTAATTTTGTCTGTGGCATTCATTTCCATAATCTACAATTTGAAACAAAAACATCTTCATTCTGTTGGGCAAAAAAAAACAATTAATATGAAACCCCTAAATGTCACTTTTTTTCCTTTTTCAATGAAGCCCTCCAAACACTTTCTTTCTTATTAAAATTCAAACAAACAGCTGTGAAATGGCCAGACAGCAAGAAGATAAAGGCAAATGTGAAGCGACCTTCATCCATGCTGAACAAATAGAATATTATAAACAGGCTTTCCAGTTGAAGTTACGCAAAACAAATTAAGAAATACCAAAGGCTATAATTTACTACAAAAATGTTACCTAAATTTCTGACAGTTTCATTTAACTAGCTAATTAAATTTGCTTGTAGGCATTTCAGTGAAGCAGTCTTATAACTTCATTATCATTTGGAAAGAAAGTGTACATGACTTTTCTGGGGTAATGTGTTTGTTACGATTGATGATTCCTATTGAACATTTGCCTAGTATCAAGCAGTTATACTTTATTGAATCAAATGATAATACTAAGCTTTAGTTAAGAGTGTCTTTACAAAAACCCACATGCTAACAGTCATACCAGAGGAGATATCAAAATACACATTGACAGGGAAAGTATGTGTTCAGGATTTCAAATTGTCCCACAGAGCTGTATTTTCTAAGACGAGTGAAAAAGCTTAGCAGATTTCAAGGCCAGGTTGGACATAGCCTTGGGTGATATGGTTTAATGTGAGGTGTCCCTGCCCATGGCAGGGGGGTTGGAACTGGATGATCTTAAGGTCCTTTCCAACCCTAACTATTCTATGATTCTATGATTGTGAGCCTAAACCTCACTGATATAAATCGGTTTCCCTAAGAAATCAATAGTGTACCACCTAACTGCAATAGCTAATGTACTTTATAATCAAACTCTATAATTCACAGTTTATTATTTCTCTAACTGGAAAATTTAAGATATTTCAAAGCATGCATCTTTTCGCAGCAATAATTTGATCAATATATTTCCGGGAATTCTCTAAATAAAACGATTTCAACCAAGAGGACATTATTCAGATAAAAAATCCTTTCTTGTGTGCATTGCCCCATGCATACACACAGAGCAAATAATAAAATTTATTCTTTTCTCACACATTTGAGAATAAAATAGAGCACCTTCATCATTCAACAAAAATTCATGACAGAAAATTCCAAGCAATTTTTGCAAGTGTGTAGTCTACAGCTGCATCAGAGAAGCTGTCCATGAAACAGCCTACAATCTTCTATGATTATAATAAAGATGAATCCTGGGTAATGGTCAAAACAATGAAGTTTTTTTCTGTTTTTTCTTTGGAAACAATATTTTGCAGTTTAAAATAGAAAATACCTGGCAAAGTTTAATAATGGCTGTCTTTCATTATACTTAACGGTGTTTTTCCTTTCAGAAAAAGCCATTTAAAGAGAAAATATTGAGAGCTGCAATTATGTGATTATTTTACAAAAGAGTAGTTCCTTATAGGTTGATGGTTGAAACAGAATTTCTGTGTACACAAGGCAGTTCACAACAAACTGCAAATGAGAAAAAAATAGATCCTCGTATGTGTGATAAACTATAGCTGGTTAGGTTTTCCCCCCATACACCAAAAAAAAAGAATAGTTATTAGAACATGTACAACAAATACCTAATTTAACTTCCCGACCACATTATGATGACCAAAAGTACAAAATTAAGGGCATTGTATAAATGCCTTTTAAACGCTTATAAGCTTGGGGCATTGACCCCTTTCCAAGGTTGGACCACCTTCTCAGTAAACAAATGTTTCCTGTAGTGAAGTTGGGAACTTCCCTGAGGCAGCTTTGAACTATTCCTATGCATCCTGTCACTGGATATCAGGGAGGTCAGCACTTCTCTCTCCAGTTCCCTTCTTCAGGAAGCAAGAAGATTGCCCTTCAGCATTCTTTCTTCCACTAGACAAACCCAGTTGAGGATGCCATGGGAATGTATGACCTCTGAGATTGCCAAGGAATCAATCTGCATATAAGCTCATAATTGCTCGAGCACATCTCATAAACTCAAGTTTCAGTTAAGAAATGTTCTATATATATTATGTAAGAGACAGCCTGCCAGAAGTTGGTTTCCTCAGCTGTAGACCTTGGACACCTGAAATAACTTTGAAAGAACTTCTTTTATGATGCCTCAGTTAAGAAAGAAAGAGACAAGGACTGAAAGAAATCATCCCTTCTCTGCTTTTGCCAATAATATTTACTATAACAATCTACAGGGATAGGAAGAATTATCCTTAAGACAATTCTGTAAACTAATGTCTTAACAGAATTTTGAAATATCTCAGAACACCTGTTTGCAGGGGATTGTGATACTGTTATAACTTCCTCCATCACAGGGACATCAAGAAATTATAATCAGTTTTGAGGCAAACTTGGCTGTTGGGCTTAAAATGCAGAACGTATTTTTCAGAAGCAACAGGTGTTTAGGCCACATATGCTGTACTGATACTATGCTGTTCGTTCAGATTCTTGATAGATCTTGATGTACTAGGTTTCCTCTTACTTTATAGTAGTTTCAGCTTCCACTCTCAATTTTTACCTGAATATGACAAAAGGAGCTAGGTTTTGGCTCTTATTTAGATTGATACCTTGGATTTTATGCTTAAAAAAAAAAAATAAATCTGTAAACAGAAACTGATGTTTATTTTCTCAGTAGAGGTATTACTATCCATATGTTTATAAGTAGACATACATCAACTTCCATGTTTTACACACACACATATAAACATATTCATGCCATGCTTATATATACACAGACATCGTATTCCCATGAACACACAAACAGTGCATATCTGAGTAAATACTGAAGATTTGCTTCATTAGGTTTTGGGTAATTTTTTGTGAAATTATATGTTAAAATATGTCTACTGAAACTATTAAATGGGGGTGACTGATGAAAAGAGAGGAGAATAGAGGAGCAGGGTAACTCACCCAACTGTGAGCCTACTCAGGGTAGACACAGAATATCAGACCACATGAAGGACCTCAGAGTCTTTCAGTCTCTGCTTTAGATTATTCCATTCCACTGTTAGGGAGTCTGATAATGAGAATATCACACAGTGAGGGAAACTGCATTTTGAACATGTGTTTTATCTACATAATAGTAAAATTATTATTTTGAAGAAAACTGTAATTAAGAGCACCTTATAAAATATCAAAGAGATGGTAGGAAGGATACATACTGTGTACATCTCACGCAAGTTTGGAAAATTATGATCATTTTAACAGTAAGAAGGTCCATGTGAATGCAGCTTTTTATACATTTTACCTGCTGCTTATACTTTTCTAGTTCATTTGAAAAGAATAGCAGCCAGTTGCTGAAGCAGTTCAAAAAGACAAGTGAGCTGTAGCTAAATTGGCAGCTGAAGAATGGCTTCCATAGAGGTCTGAAACTTCCTTTTAAAATTTAGCCACAAATAGAAGGAGGGAACAAACATAAGACTGCTGACACAAAGCAGATGAGCCACAGGGATAAGCCTGCCATACAGGCTTTGATCACAAACCTCCATATAAAGCACAGAAAAGTTTCTAAAAGTCAATGATCTCAGACCTCTAGCAAACACATAGACCAATTGAAAAAAGTAATTGCCTGCAAGTGGTCTGAAAGACCTAGAAAAAGAGTGGAAAAGAAGAATATAGGTCACAAGCCTCCACCCTGGCACTCATCCTTCACCAATACATTGAGAACCAGTCAAGGCACAGATCCTGTCATGACTCAACAGCCAGAAAACAGTTTTTACTCAGCTGTATAATCCCTGTAGATTTTGAGAAAACACTTTCCCTGCTGAAGTTCTGTTCATAAAGTCATTTACTGGTGCAGACAAGGAGTCAATGAGGGTGTTCACGAAAATACAGTCTACAGACCAATTCCTGTTTTGAGGCAGGTAACCCATGAGAGCATGGATGCAAAAGTACCTAAAGGAGAGCTTTAAACTAGACTTTTTGTGGGAGAGGGTGGCATTTTGAGTAACAGAGAAAGCCAGAGATTGCTGATGCATTAGGCACCAAGAGAACAACTATAAAATGCCTCTGCATTGAGTTTACATGGTGCCCTGGGTTCAGCAGTAGCAGTCATTTTTCTCCTTCTTAGTAGTTGGTGCAGCACTGTGTCTTTGATTTGTGGCCTGAGAACAGCACTGATAACACCAATGCTTTTAATTATGGCTTAGTGATGTTTGGTCTGGCCAAGGACTTTCTGAGCCTCATGCTCTGCCAGGGAGGAGGGGGAGCC
>JAOEHY010041917.1:0-24400 GCA_025447955.1 Psilopsiagon aurifrons
CCGTGGGATGGGGTAGAGAGTCATAAAAGTGAGAAAACTCATGGATTGAGATAAAGACAGTTTAATGGGACAGAAAAGAAAGAAAATAATAATGATAATAAAAGAATTAGAATATACAAAACAAGAGGCAAGCAGTGCAGTTGCTCACCACTTGCCAACTGATGCCCTGCCAATTCCCAAGCAGCACCCTCTGGCTAGTTGTTTCCCCAGTTTATATACTGAGCATGATATTCTATAGTATAGAATATCCCTTTGGCCAGTTCAGGTCTGCTGTGCTTCCTCACAGCTTCTTGTGCCCTTCCAGCCTTCTCGCTGGCAGGGCATGTGATGCTGAAAATCCTTTACTTAGTGTAAACACTACTTAACAACAATTAAAAACATCAGTGTGAGATCAACACTATCCTCATACTGAATTCAAAACACAGCACTGTACCAGCTTCTAGGAAGAAAATTAACTGTATCTGAGTTGAAACCAGTACACTGGAGTATCAGAACTGATGAAAATGTTCAGATACTTTAGATAACAGAGTGATAGCTTCTGAAGTTGTATAAGAATAATGGCCCAGATGGGAGGAGGAGTAGGAGGAGGGTGATCAGATTTTTTCTCTCAACCCTCATCCTCACTGCATCATGGCTTCCTAAAGTCTGTCCTTGCAATACATCATGTGAAATGGTTTTCTCTGTATAGGCTTTCTCATCACTGAGACCTATGACAACACTGAGTATAGTAAACAAAGCCTGCTAAGCAAAGGTTGTTATTGATAATAGATTAAATGGGTAGTCTTAATGGAATTTATCTGCAGCACCAGGGATCTGTAGTGCTAAGACCTGCAGGTCACAGGTCACTTGTTCATCACTGTCTGCTTTTTATTTCTTTCTGAAGTCGTAATGCTCAGTAAGTATCTCTGAGGGCTAACCCTGTTGTTTGTTTGCTTCCCCCTTTTTGTTTTGGCCTTCCTGCTACCCAGTGAGACTGCAACAAAATGTCTCTCTATCCTTCCCTGGAAGATCTAAAGGTGGACAAAGTTATTCAGGTATGATGGACTTTCATAAAATGAGCTTTGATGACTGTGATATAATTGATGATATTTAATCTGGGGAAGGGGAGATTTATTGTAGGTGAGAGGTTTCTTACCATCACACTCTAAAAGGGAAAAGACAAACTGTTTATTTTATAGTTTGATATAATATGATTAATGCTTACTTTACTACTGTTTGGTATATTTATTTATCATCATCTGCTTTTAATGTGTTGATACGTTTGTGTGGGTTTGTTTTTTTTTTTTTAAAGTATGCACACTTGGTCTTAAGTAGACATAGTTTCTTCTTGCACTTCAGCTCTGATGTGATGAATTTGTGTTGATGGAATTAATAAGCCTACTGGGTCTTACTCTTTGTGTCCAAACCTGTGGCAGAAAGTCTTCATGGTCAGTTGGGCACAAAAAAAAGAGCAGTGACTCTCTTCATATTATCAGAAATCAGACTCGTCCTCTGGCTATTGCATGGTAGTGACCAGTTCTTGCAATACTTCCAGGATTATAGTGTCTGTATGAAGCACTTTATGTATAAGAATATTGGTGGCTTTATTAGGATGAGAATGGGAGCATCTGTGAAACAGAATAATGAAAAGCATCTTAATAAAAGCTCCATAAGAAATTCCACATGAATGTATTTTATGAGGAGTTTGCCTTCCTCAGCATTGTACCTAACTTCCATTTCTCTTTCCTGAACTTAAACTGGATTCCCTCTCAGTTTAAACGACAGTGGGGAGTTATACTGGATTTTGAGGTGGCTGCTATTTCTGTTCTTGTTCTCACTGGGAAGCAATCAAGGAGGCTGCATAGAAGAGCTTACTAACTCTCCTGTGCTGTCCCAGAGTGGATAGCCTCAGTCTGACCTGTGTTTGTATGTGTGGGGTGGGACTTTTGAAGTTGTGCTATGTTGGGATTTCTCCTTGTTGTATCTGCGCACACCTTTCTTCTTATCTTACAAAAGTCCTTTAACTACAGTCAGGTAATGCTGAAGTAGAGGTGGTGGTGGCGGGGAAAGTAACCTGGAGCCATGAATGTGCTCCTTCAGCCTTTTACTGGCCAACTGCTAGAGTTTGTAGATTGCAGTTTAAAATTGTGGTAAATGTAATAATTAAGCCATTACAGTTTCACTGATATTTTTCCTGGTGTTATACAGTAAACTGGGTTGGATGGGACCCTTAAAGGTTATCTAGTCCAACCTCCCTGCAATGAGCAGGGTCATCTTGAACTAGATCAGGTTGCCCAGAAACCACATCCAGCCTGGCCTTAAGTGTTTCCAGGGGCACCGTTCTGGACAATCTGTTCCAGTATTTCACCACTCAAAAGTTTCCTTTCTTGTATCCCATCTGAATCTACTCTTTTGTAGTTTAAGACCATTATCCTTTGTCCTATCGCATTAGACCCTGCTAAAAAGCTTGTCCCCATCTTTCTTATAAGCCCCTTTTAGGTACTGGAAGGCTGCTCTAAGGTCTCCCCAGTGCCTTCTCCAGGCTGAGCAGTCCCAACTCTCTCAGCCTGTCCTCATAGGAGAGGTGCTGTAACCCTCTAATAGTCTTTGTGGCCTTATCTGGATTCACTTCCTTCTGTGTTCGGTGCCTCAGAGCTGAACAGTACTGCACGTGGGGTCTGATGAGAATAGAAGGGGAGAATCACCTACCTTGACTTCTTGGCCACAGCAGGTAGCAAAAGCTAAATTATTTGCCTCTCTCCAAAAATGCTTTGTAAAAATGTCTCTTTTAATATGTTTGAGAGCACTCTAGCAGAAAAGGGGGCAGAGTAGAATAGGGTAGTTAGATTTGGAAAGGACCTTAGACAGGGGCACCTCACACTAAACCATGTCACCCAGACTGTCCAGCCTGGCCTTGAACACCGCCAGGAATGGAGCATTCGCAGCTTCCTTGGTCAGCCCATTCCAGTGCCTCACTACCCTCACAGTAAAGAGCTTCCTCCTTATATCCAGTCTAAACTTCTCATGTTTAAGTTTGAGCCCATTACCCCTTTTCTACCAGTGCAGTTCCTAATGAAGAGTCCCTCCCCAGCGTTCTTGTAGGCCCCTTTCAGGTACTAAAAAGCTAAGTCTGTATCCACAAAAAGTGAGTGAGATTAAAATGAGTGCTGGTTAAAACAGGCAGGCTTGGTACATTAAATATTCTATCTTGTTCTTTTTGTCCAGTGTTTCAGTTGGAGGCTATTCTCCTAAATACATTTGATATTCCTAAATAATGAGTCATTCTTGCTCTGAAACATTTTTCTAAAAACAACTTCCTGGAGAGTACAGGGCTATGAAGTCTTCTATTTTAAAGCATGATTTCCTTAAAAACATTAAGCAATTTGACTATTATGTTAGATGATTTATGTGTCCTGTTCAGCATAATGTTTCACTGTGTATTTAGTAATTTCCCTCCCACCTTTGACATTCAACCTCAGGAAAGCTATTAGGATAGCTATTTCCATCACACTTAATGGGCAGTGTTTTTCACTGGTCGTGATTACACAAGGCCAAAAAAGTAGTGGCTGAGGTATTGAGAAGGAAGGAAACTGGCTTGCCTTATATGGTCTCTTCTATTTGTGAGTCAGTAAACAATACAGAAATCAAGCTTAGTGTGTTTACTATAGTGGCAACTTCTGTAGAAAAAAAAGTCAGAAGGTCTATTTCTTTCAGAAGGTATTAAAGTAGTAGCATTGGATTGTGTGGAACTTGCAGCCTCTAATGGACTATGGCAGAAGTCATGAATAATGTTTGTATATGGTAAAGTGGTAGAACTGCTGCTATCCAGCTAAAAAAAGTAATTGCAAAAGACTGCCAAAGGTCATACCTTAAAATTTAAAGTTATGAAACTTTATCAGCCAAGTTTAATTTGTCTTTTAAGGCTCTTTAACTTGCTTAATTAAAAAATGGAACAGGTTGACAGTAAAGCTTTTCTGTATTATTTAGTAGCCTTGTCTCTGAGAAAGATATCTCAGTTTTACCTAAGTAGTTTCATGGTACTACAGCATATTGTATTGAAGTTCTTTATTTCAAAGAAAGATTTACTTCAGAACTTCAAGATGAATAATAATGAGCATGTATGAGAAAAAAGAAATAACTTAATCTCCTGTCTGCATAAAAAAGATTTCATAGATTTTCCCCCCCCAGGATAATGTGAGTTTCTTTGCTTTTAGGCTCAGACTGCCTTTTCTTCAAATCCAGCCAATCCAGCAATCTTGTCTGAAGCTTCTGCTCCTGTTCCTCATGATGGAGGTAAGCTCGTGTACTCTAGTATCCTAATGTTGCAGATAGTTGCTATGAAATCCCAAAGTTAACAGAACAGTCAAAAATGTCTACAAATACATAGTCCTGTTTACAAAGGGTGAGACCATGCCTCTTGGAAATGCCAGTATCCACCTTTGTAAGGTGCTACAGGAGCCAAAATCAGTGTTTGCTTATAAAAGGGAGTTTTGGCCAACACTAACTCTTCTCACAACTTTTTGAAACCTTTTCAAAGTTAGCCTGCTATAACAAGATTTGCTGTTGGTGCCATTTGAGCTAGTTTTAACTCTTGCCTCAAACACACAATTGTTACTTATCACATGTGTATCTATAAGCTTTATTGGGCAGCATGCTTCTGCCTTTCCTCTCCATATAATTTTAATTAGGAGCAGACAGGCACAAATCTATGTCAGCAGTGAAGGGCCAAGGAAGCTGAAACTTAATCTTGTCATGCTGTCAACATTAGCTTCCAGCAGATTTTGGGATCAGATGTCTGGTGGAAAATCCATCAGACCTAAAGCTGAATGACTTGTACCCCTTTCTCCTCCTTTTCTCCCGTGTACTTCCACAAAGGTGGACAAGTATGTTTTACGTCAGAGCTCTGGGTTAGTAAGTTACACTTGGTCTGAAAAGTCTAAAGACTATAACCAGCATGACCAACAGCAGTGCTGGATTAGCTGCCAGGAATACTGGTGAATAGGATATTAAAGATTGGTAGATATAACTTTGTCTCCCATTACCCTCTGGATGCTGGTGGCTTTAAGGCAGGAGTTTGTATAGCTCGCCAGAGAGCTGGCCTAACTTCACCAGATCTGAGTTCATTTCAGCAACCTTCTGGAGGTTCAGAAGGTAGCTGTATTATTAGACAGGGTGAGGAACCAGAAAGGTTCAGCTTCAGTTCACTTCTTGGCAGTGCTCTTCTTGCTGTCCAGAATTTGAATTCTCCTGGAGTTTCTGTGAGTGCTGGCAAAATGCCATCATTTTGATGTCAGCTTTGCATGGATTACTCAGGAGTTGTGTGTGGCTGAAGAGTGATTAGTCGCTCAATATATCCCAAAGAAGGGAGCCTACTCCCTCTATAGGATGTGCCAGATCTGCTGGGAATCCTTCTGTGCTAGCAGAGGCAGGAGAATATTCAACATCAAGAGCTTTTGGATGTGCTCTGCTATTTGGAGGTAACTGTTTCGAGTGAGAATGTGGTACAGCAAGCAAAGATGTGTCCTGTCTTGTGGTCATTGATGAGGAACAAGAGATTGAGTAGCTGCAAAAGTGTTGTGCATCATTAGTTGTGTATAATTTTAGGGGCTTGAAAACAAACAAAAGTAGAAGAAATGTTAATTAAAATCTTATTAACCAATATTGGTGAAACTATAATCTGGAAATGTGATCAGACAAGTCTTTTGAAACAGCATGCAAACATGATCACTGAAAAGTATGAAGGAGTGAAAAAAGTCTCATACTGGAATTCACCTTGCAATGACCTGTGTTCCTTCCCAGAAAAGTTGCTTTCCATTTCTGGTCAGATGTGGATTCTTAGAGTTTTGTGCGTATTCCCATAAATGAAACTGAAGCTTTTGTGTACTGTGGAGCCTGCTTGCTTCCAGGGCTGTCCCTTGCACCACCTAGCTTCCCCAGCAGCCTTTTCTGTAACCAGCAGTTCTGTGAGAACAAAAGGGGGGCTCTTAAGATTCCTCTGAACTACCTCATGCTAAATGGCACCAGTTAATCACCTGTGGAATGTTAAGAGCAGTATCAAGCTTATTTCCAGAGTACTTCCACTCAAGGTCTGACAAGTCTGTTGGTTTAGCATCTTTTGCTTCTGCTCCCTGTACCCCACTCCTCTCTGGTGTAGAGAAATCTCCTGCTGGTATTTTATGCTGTGTGACTTTTCTATACTGGATTAGACTAACAGTCATGATTGAAATTGGTCTGCCATCTTAATTTTGAAATTAAAAGTTATTTCAAGTCTTGTGCTGTTGTAATTGTACACGTGAAAGTAGTAACCGCTTGTTCTGTTAAACCAACAGTTGTACTGACTTTTGTTTTGTTCTGTTTTCCTTCTATAGGCTTGTACCCTAGACTGTATCCAGAACTTTCTCAGTATATGGGCCTGAGCCTCAATGAGGAAGAGGTGCAGAGAAACTTTCCAGTGGCAGCAGCTGCTCAGCCACAGGGTGTAGGTACCAGTCAAGCATGTTTTAGAAAGCACAAGTATAAAGACTATATGCATAGTTAGTGTTTTAGAGACCAGGCTATTTGTCTTAAGTAGCATACAAGACTGATAGATGAATTGGTTTAAGTAATAGTGCCAATTTTAATCTAGCCTCAAAACTAAGCAGTAAATTTCCGGGGGGGGGGGGGCAAAGAGCTGGTGTTGTGACTAACTTTGTTTTGTTGGTTTTGGTTTTCCTTTTTTTTATTATAACTTCATATGAATTGATGTATAACTATTTTAATGACCTGAAACTAAGTTGTCTGGTTATTTTGTTTTAATCAGCAACTGGTAACACGACCTTCTACTAATTACATGGTAGCCCCAGTGACTGGAAATGATATTGGAATTCGCAGAGCAGAAATTAAACAAGGCATCCGTGAAGTCATCTTATGTAAAGATCAAGATGGCAAAATTGGACTTCGCCTGAAGTCAGTTGACAATGTAAGTACAGAAGCTTGCTTTTTGCTTATAAAAAAGTTACTGCAGGGTTAAATTAGTAGCAAAGTTGGTGTATGGTCACAAAATTGTCTTCTACTTGTAATTTTATTTTTTTTTACTTCAGAGTATGATACTGTCCTTCAGAGCAGCTGTGATACTTGTTAGCTCTTCAAGGCTTCTTGTCTCTAGCTTTGTGGGAACACTGGGCAGTGCTTAAACTTCAGCAGTATGCAGAGAGCTGCCCATGGCTTAGAAGTAGTTCCGTTTTTTATCAATTCTTGCAGCAGGTTGCTGTAAGGAGTAATTACAAAGTACTATTGTTTTCCTTGATGTGAACATAGCTGCAAGAAGATCCTTAAACCTGCTCTGGAGCTTCTCTGTTTCAGCACTTTTTGATTCTCAACATGGAAGACATTACTCTGTTCTTGCCCCAGTATTGTCTGCAGTTTTCCTGACTATACTATACTTGTTTTTTAGGGATAATTTGTCTAGAAATAACTTTTTTAGTGCCTTATTTTCTTATGTGAGGTGCTAACAAATCAAAACTGATAAAAAAAGTTGAAAACTAATATGGTTGTGAAAGAAGAAAAATCTGCTATAGAATTCCTAGCATTGCTAATCTGTTTCTTCAGGTATATGTAGACTCTGGAGTCTGATAAAAGAATTATTAGCTAATTGCATAAGGAGATATGCAAATTTACCAGTAATCTGTCTTGATCCAGTTGTTCAAATTTCTTCTTAGAACAGTATTTGCCCTTTCAACTAAGGCTTTAATGTTATGTTTGTTTCTTTAATGTCTAGAGATCTAGACAGAACAGATTTGCCCACTTCCGAACTTCATTCTAGCATTAATTATCTGTCAGTCTCTTAAAACCATTTAGAAACAAACTGACATTTCAAAAGCTACCACTTAAAGAGAAGTGGTTACCAAGTGCTTCTGTCCTGCTGGTATTACACAGAGAATGGGAAATGTCACAGGCTGTGTGTTCTGTTGCTGGTCTTCAGCCTTAAGGAAGAACTTCTGTGTTTTATTTATTTTTATTTATTTTATTTTTTCCCCTTTTATAGGGTATATTTGTCCAGTTAGTTCAGGCAAACTCTCCAGCATCCCTTGCTGGTCTGCGGTTTGGGGACCAAGTTCTGCAGATCAATAGTGAAAACTGTGCAGGTTGGAGTTCTGACAAAGCACATAAAGTTCTGAAACAGGCTTCTGGAGAGAGGATTTCAATGATCGTTCGGGACAGGTAAAGCTAGCTGCAGATATGGATTGTCATCATCTGTCTTGGAGTAATTCTGTGGGGTTTGGGTCTCTCCTTGCTTGAGCAGGACTGCAGGCAGAGCAAAATCTGTTTGTCCATGTACTTCAATAGTAAAAATCCTCAGAGATGTTCCCTTTTGTGGGGAGCGGACCAAGTAGTTGTCAAATCATAAACTTCCCGTGCAAGCTTGCATAGGTATGCATGATGGGACATAAAATTTTTCAAGGTAAACTAAGGAGCCGTAGAACAAATCAGATTTAAGTTCTGAATTCAGGAGTTACATGCTCTCTTGACTTTTGCTTATACTGATTGAAAAACCAATAGAAGATGGTGCCAAAATATGTGCTGTATTAGTGAATACATCTGCATTTTTTACTGTGATAGTCTTCTTCTGAACTCTTGCTTATATATGAATTAAAGCCAGTTTCACTAGAAAGTGTGCTTAATGAATCAATACAGACTTTTAATTGTATTAAGAAATGATTCACTAACTTTCGAAGACACAATTTTAAAGCTTGTCTGTAGAACAGTAGAAATATTGTTGGGGAAACATCGTACTCCAGAATCCTGTGGCCTACCTACAGCAGTTTGAATTGCCTGTTCTATTTTATCTACCTTACAGTGTTTGTAGAGAAAACTTAGTTTTTAATGGTCATTTGTGGTTTGGGTTGGTGGTTGTGGGTGGATGTTATATGTTTTCTGTATCATTATTAATCCAGATGGTTGATTTCTTTGAAAATAGGGAAGACATGTAGGGTTTATAAACAAATATAAATTAATATAACAAAATTAACAAAATGAAGTTAAACCCAACTACTTTTCATTGTAAGTAATGTTACGAGTCTCTTAGATCTTTTTGTAAGTCAAAGATGCTGAAACAGTGTGTGTGGTTCTTTCTGTGGCTTAGGAGACTTAAAACATGGGTTTGCATTTTAAATGTCTTGTAGGCCTTTTGAACGGATTATTACTATGCATAAGGACAGCACAGGACATGTTGGTTTCATATTCAAGAATGGAAAAATAACCTCAATAGTGAAGGACAGTTCTGCTGCGAGAAATGGACTTCTTACAGAGCACAACATCTGTGAAATTAATGGCCAGAATGTAATTGGATTGAAGGTAAAATAAATAGTATGCTGTGGGTGTGGATAACTGAGAGCCTTTTGTGTGCATATAGTAATTGTGTTTGGAGAGGATTGCAATAGGTTGTTTAATGGTCATAAAATAAGAAAGTAAGTCATGAGATAATTTCACTCGATTGGAGAGACATAAATGTTTTGTGGCTTCTCTAGTTTTGCAGCTGTAGGCAGGGGTAGATCATTTCCTTCCTCTGCCTCTTTCTGTCCAACACTCAGGTTTTACCTTTAGTCTAACTTAGCTGGCAAAAAACTTAAACTGCTTCCTGCCAGCCTGTATCAAACTCTAGTAGGAATTCTGTGTATTCTCCAGTCAGTTCATGCAAGATACTGATACCAAACATCCAGACGTGGTTTTGCAGGTTGGGTGATGTGCCCTGAAGGTTAAATACTCCAACCAAGAAGTTGTGGGTCTCTTAAGCTGCATGAAATGTGTCTAAAAAAAGCTCTTGAACTGCTGCTTTGTTAGTCAGCTTGGGTAATGTTGCTCATATGACTTCTTGTTTAATAACAGGACCCTCAGATTGCTGACATCTTGGCAACAGCTGGAAATGTAGTGACCATTACAGTCATGCCTTCCAGTATTTATGATTATATAATAAAGAGGTAGGTAATAAACAATGCAGCTATGGTGGTGTTATAATCAAGTTGATAGTGACTGATTTTTGTAGTTGTGGTAAGACCTAATTACAAACTTACCTTGAAGGCTTGAGAGGGGTAGGGGAAGCACTTACCTGATGTTTTAGTAAAACCACTGCATTTTGGTTCTGTTTTCAGACTGTTCTTTCTTTAGGGATGCTCCTTTGCCTTGCCTTCTCTTGAAAAACCCTTTTCTACCGGTAATCTGACTATAGGTGAATTTCCAAGAACTTCAGAGTACACGGATAATGCAAATATTGGTTACCTTGGAACTAAAATGTTGTTTCTAGTGCAACAAATTCTGGTGAAGTGAACATTATTCTTGGGAATAATAGTAATTCCCATAGTAATTCTTTCTAATCCACTGGCAGCAGAGGCTTTCTACAACTAAATCTCTCCTGCAAAAATGTTTTTGAAGTTGCTAGAGATTAATAATGCTTCATGTATAATTTAGGGGTGTGGATTTTGTCTCCATTCTCCCTGCCCCCTGGGTACACTCTTCCTGAAAAATGGGGTTTGGTCTAACAGCCACCTTTGTTCCTGCCCTCCTTCCCCTCGTGTTTGTGGTGCTACTCTGCTTTGCACACATGCCCACATCCTGAAAGACGTTGGTGACACACCTCAGTAATAAACCCATTTTGTTTCATGGGATTCTCTTCTGTGACCCTCTCTTCTATGAGTGCCTCTTGTTGCAGCTTTCAGTAGCAACATACTTTCAGAAATAGTGGAGCAAAAGGCCAACTTCATCATTCACCGCCCTTTAATACAATTTAAAAGATAGTGATCAGAAGCTTTAGTGATCTTTCACAGTTTTCTCTTAAAACTGAATGCCTTTCTCTTTTCTTTAGGATGGCAACTAGCATTATGAAAAGCCTGATGGATCACTCTGTTCCTGAAGTCTAAACTTACATCATGTATGTTTGTGTGTACATATACATAATGATGATTCCACTAAACTTGGCCTACTATACTCAGTGATTTCTTTCTTCTGCACATGAGCCTTTCTGGAGGCTAAGAGAAGATATGCTGCATCGAGTACTTGCATCTGTAATGGCTGGGAATGTTACAGTTCAACATATCTTTTTATATTCACAAACTGTAAAACTTGTAGCCTTATATGCTTGACAAATGTGAAATTCCAATTGTTTTGACTTCTTTTCGTAGGTCTTTTATTTAGCTTACTGCTACTATAAGCCATCGTGTCTAAAGGATCCAGATGTTACTTGCAAAGTTACTTCTTACCTAAGACAATGCTGTGCTTTGTACGTCTAAGACAAATGAGTATTTTTACTGCTTTCTGTTTGCGAGAGTAGATTTGAAATAGCGTTTAGAAGTACGGCTAGTACTAGTTAATCTTTTTGTTGTAGTAAATACTGTTTACACGAGAATGCCAGCTAAGCTGAATATAGCTAAAGGCATCATTCAGTAAGTAAGCGTATTAAATAAAAGTAGTGTACAGCTACTCTATTACTTGTTATACAAATTGTAACTAATATGCTTATCTCTCGCCTTAACCATGTTCTTAAGGATTCAGAAATAACCAAATAAATAACTGAAACTTTAGGTACTCTGTGTGTGTGTACTTAAGATGAGCTAAGAGTGGCTTGTTTTGTTGAGGTCAGTTTCATCCAGCAACAAAGACAAGCTTAAAATTGCCTTCTAAATAATCTCGTTGCCTACACTGTTGAAATGTTTTAAAGGGTAGATCTGGGATACTTTAGACAAGATGCTTAACTCCTTCCTTTCAGTTTAATACCTAGAATAGCAGCCTGGCTGTTCTACAACACGTATAAATTGTATAGTTGCATTTCTCATTTCAAATTGTTTGCAGCTTGCTGGGTGTACTGGGTCTGGTTGGGATGGAGTTAACTTTCTTTACTGTAGCTGCGCTGTGGTGCTGTGTTTGAGAGCTGTGACTAAGTGTTGATAATGCACTCATGTATTTCCTATTGCTGAGCAGCGCTTGAAGGGTGTCAAGGCCTTCTCTGCTTCTTGCTCTGTCCCCTCTCTCAGTGAGTAGGATGGGGTGGCCAAGAGGCTGAGGAGGAACACAGCTGGGACTGCTGACCCAGAGTGACCAAGGCAAAAATCTCACAGTGTGACATTATAGACTCACAGAATCATCCTGCTGAGCAGTAACTTGTGGGAGTCTTTCCAAAGGAGTTGTTGCTTGGCGACTGGCTGGCATCAGTCATCTGGTGGGAGATGGTGAGTGTGTGTGCATCACATTTTCTTCCCTGCCCCCCCAACCCCAGCTTCACTTGGTAAGCTATCTTTAGTGCAACCTGCAAATTTTCCCAGCTTTTGCCCTTCTAATTCTGTTACGGATCCTGCTGTGGGGTGAGTGAGAGATAAACTTGGTGGGGGCTTAACAGCTGGTTAGGGTCAGCCTGCTGCAGTAGGTCACAAGCATGTTCAGGTGAGACTCTGAAGTGGTCTCAAATTATAAAACCAGTTTTACTGAGTGTTTTCTTCTGGTTTTATTTTTTTTTTATCTTCTGGTGCAGGGTTACTGTATTTCAGTCCTCCTCTGGGTAGCAGCCTAACATCAAAGCAAGTAACCTCAGCTTAGTATTTGTTGTTGTAACATGGGTATGAGGAATTGGTTCATCTGCTCTTCTAAAATTAATTTGAATCCAGAATTGATCTGGGGTTCATGTTACCCTTAATCATTTCCTTGCACCAAAATGCAAAGCATTTGGCACTTATTTAGTGATAAATACCTCTCGTGTGTCCCTTGCTAGCATGTATAGCTAGCTGTACCTTTTCTAGTCTGGGCAAAAATTAGCAATGGGAGTAAAGCTGGGAACTTATGTTGGTGATCTGAGCTGCAGTGTACTCTTCTTCCTGGCACTACTGTAACTGAGAGAAACCCATTACACTACCTCAGGCTGCAGTTGGTGATTGGATTTATCTTGGGAGCCATTGTAATTGGGTTGTTTGGTTACTAAATTACATGTCTCTGGAACCACTGTGGCAAGTGCTTACTGGCAGTAATTGGTGGCTCAGTGTAGTGTTGGTGTGGTTCACTGTAATGGGCACAAGGGCCTGTGGCAGTTATCAGTTAGTTCCTTGACAAGCTAGTTTGCTTTGCTATGAAATCCCTAGAGCCCAAAACAATGTAGTACTGATGCATACTGATAATGTGACCAACAACAAGGTTAGCTTGATATTTCACCCCATCTTATAAAGCTTACGGTTAAGTTAGGCAGTGAGGCAGCTGCTTAAGGGCTCTGTTGTGTGAGCATGCTTTACAGCAGAGAGCAAACCTTGGATGCAGGATCTGCCATCCATATTTAACCAAAAGAAAGTTAAGGGTATTTTTTTCTCTGAGGTAGTTCAAGACAGGCTCGTGTTCCTCTGGTTTAAGTCAGTAGGAGGCCCTTCATGACAAGAGCACAGCTGTGCCCCAAATCACCCAAGATACTTGCAGGCAAGCATAGAATGTGGTATTTTTCTTTCTCTTCTTTGCCTACACACAGTCATACTTGGGAAATAAATACAATAAAAAGGTGAAGAAACAGGGCAGACACCAAATACTGTGCTGCATGATTAAGATATATTGATAACAGCAGACATGCTGATACGGGCTAATCTTTTGCCACATGTGCCTTCACCACACTCATCGATTTCATAAAGATTCAGGTAAATCTAAACCGAGTGAGTAATGGAGCTGGAATACCAGTTTGCTTTAACATCATGGCATTATGTTATGGAAAATAAAACTCCAGCATAATAAAAAAATGAGGGAATAAAATAACATCCCTTAACCCTGAAACAGTTGTTCTACAGTGCACTGATGTTAGGTGTCAGACCCAAGGCAGGATATCTACAAAGGACTGACTGAATGTAGCTTAGAAGAATGCCTGTCTTGGACACATCATACCAGCAGCAGAGAATACCATCAGAGAAATAAATACTGATCTTGGGGCAATGTCAACTGCAGCTGTTTGGTGCTGTAATCAGCCATTAAAAGATTACTTCAGGTCTTTAACTTCAGAACAGCTCTTTGCAGGGAGTCATATCCTGAAGTTCTACAGTGAAAGTAAGCAAGCCCAGTCCAGCACTGCTTTATCACTGCGTTAAAACAGAGGATAAACCCACGCACTACAGTTGTATTTAAACACTGTCTTTAAATTCCACCTCAAAGATTATTTGAGTTGAAAGAGGCTGAGAACACCAAACAAAGCATGAAGATGCCAAAGATTACTAAGAGAAGGATAGTAATAGAAGTGATGGAAGGTAGTAGTAACTCAGCTTAAGACTAGCTTCATGCCCATTATGAGGGAAGATTTACACATTCCATGTATGTATGTGTGACTGTTCTCTGTTAGGGGATCAATTTTATGCTTGGCTTCCCTTCAGGCTAATGTAAGTGGAAAAAGCAATGTGAAATATATTCTTATTCTCCTCTATGCCTTTGCAAAAACACATTTGAAGACTAGACAGTAGACTAGACCTACCCCTGCTCAGAGCAACAGTTGCCTTAGTGTTCAAAATAGCATTTACCATCATATACATCTTCACCAGGAAGAAAGGCTGACTACCCAAGAGGTACATACATTGTGGCATGAGACGTGGCACTAAGCTGCAAGCGTCCTTAAAGACATCTTAATGCAAATGCTGTTTCCTTGAAACTAGTTCAAACAGCCAGCTATTATGCATTCTATGTAAATTAAACAATGATTGCAAGTGAAGAGCTCTTTAATTACAGAAAAATAGGTCTTTAATTTCATCTCAGATATCATTTTAGACAAGCATTTTCAGTATAAGTCCATGAAAAACAAATGTGTACACTACAGAAGTTAAGAGCTATCAGTGAAGTCACCGTAACATAGAAAGTTGTAGTTGAACAAAGCTTCCTATCTGGTTGAACTTCAGCAGCCATCATTGCACACAGTTAAGTTCCTTTAAAAGGTATTGTTTAAAATAAGAGTTCATTTAAATCTCTGGAGGGAAAGGCACTTAGCATTGCAGTTTCCAGAATATGATTTGTTTGTCTTCCCCTCCTGTAATAACACTGTTGCACTGTTCATTCATCCACATGGACATTATGGCACCTGGGGAATAAAAACCAACCAAGCAAGTAAATCCAAATGCAAATAGAGGCAATACTCAAGATGATGGAACAGGTCTTTTCAAAAGAGTTTAGGATCATCTGATCATTAGTTTGGCTTACACTGAGACTACATATGCTATGAAGAATGTTAGTTGGCTTCTAGGTGGCTGCCTCTATTCACAGTAGTGATTGTGTGCTACATTGCCTCAGCTCCCTTTGGGTACTTAGAGAGGCAATGTCAGTTGCAGTACAGAATGAAGATGGCACACTGGCAAAAAGATTCCTGGGGACAAGGAGAGAAGGTTTTTCTAGAAAGTGGGATTTTTTTCTCTCCAATAGTTGGCCTTCTCTTATTAGAAGTGTATGCACATTTTCTAGAATATGCCTTGAAACCCACATGTAATCTAATCTATTCTAATGATTTCTCTAGCTACAGAATGATCTCTGTACAGGTCAAGTTCCAGAGTACAAGCTTGTGATAGAGAAGTTTGAAGTAACTGGTCATCAAGGCAGCCTTAAAAACCAAAAGGAATAAAAATGATAGTTTCTCTTTTACCCAGCCTGGTTACTAATGTACTGAAGCCTATACACATACATTTAAGAAGCCTATAAATCCCCATCCCAAACTCTTTTGCTAGTTAACTTAATTTGTTGTTAGTCTGGATAGACTTCAACAAAGCACACAACAGTGCAGTCTATACTACACTTAGGGCTGTGAGATAGAAAACTGATAATTTTTGTAATGTTGTATGGATTAGAAAAATCCCAGGTCATTTACCTTTGGCCAGTCTTGTAAACAGCCATATTCCTCCATTGTTAACAGATTTCCTAGGAGGCCCATGGGGACCTACCTTTAGTTGTGGTGTTCCAGATAACACATTGAGATGTGCAAATGACTCTCAAACTTTTCAATACTAAGGGAGCTTGAAGACAGGAATCTTCCATGCAATCTGAGAATAGGAATAATTCAGGCATACCTGTATGTCCTTTGAGTCTTTCAGTAACTTTTCCTCCAAGAAGGTCCCAAATCAGTAATTCACCAGATTGACTTCCTGATAAGACGGTATTTCCATCCCATTTGAAGCACCTGCAAGCAAGTCTGGAATTAATTCACTTTAAGCACTTGCGTAATGACAGCCAAGTATTTCTAAACTGACTAAGCCAAAATGAATTGAAAATGAGGTACCAAACTGAAGGAAACTCTACACTCTAACACAGTCTTTCTGGAAAGGTTATTCCCCAAATTATTTTAAAGAGTCATGACCCAAACTTGCTTCTCTTGACAACCCTAGACCAAACCACACCTTTCCCTAGCAGGAAGATGAAACTTATTCCTGTATTAGAAGGGGACCCAGTCAGCTGTACATGTTTATGGTACCCAGGGGCTATCATGAACCACCATTTTCATTTGTGTCACTTCATATTCCTGAAACATTCATGCAAAGAGGACTTTCAAGGAAATAACTGAAGAAAAAAAGATCTATATACACATTCATATACATTATAGCTATATATGGACACACAAAAGGAACCAAGAAGTGTACCCCATGTATGGCTGCTGGTTTTACTTCAGTAACTGAATAAGGAATAATAATCTGTTTACCTGAGAAACCACAAAGAACTGGTTTGTGAAAAAAAGTGATCACTCTTATAATAGTTAATCTTTTCTTAGATTATTGAAACAAAAAGGAAGCATTGCAAAAAAAATATTTTAAAAAGATCACTGACAGATGAAACAAGCAAGAGAACTGTCTCTGCTAGAGATCTGGAAGCTGCCAAATTAGCTACGGCGCCCATTATTCTTCATGGATGTGAAAGTTGTTAAGAAAAAACATGAATTATTTACTTAGATACTTGACTGGTCTTGTCCCAGGTTGGAAAGTTTGATTTTAATGCACACAGCATGCTAGAATGTCAGCCTTTGCACTTTAAAAACCAATTCAGTAAAACAAAGTTGCTGATACTACTGCCCTTTCCATTCTGCTATCACCAACCATTTATCACCTCCACAGCTGGCCATGCAGTTTCACAATCCACATGTTGTCAGAATTACCTCTGTGGCTCATCAGTGGTTAAAGAAGATATAACCATTCCAGTTTGTACATCTATTACTTTAAAACAACAGTCCTCTCCTGTGCTTAGTAGATGTCTGCTGTCTGTGCAAAAGCAAACAAAAGAAACAACAATAAGAAAGCATGTTTAGACATTCAGTCCTAGTTACCAAAGCACTCTGTGCTAGAGCATGTTGGATGAGGCACTGCCTGGCCTATGTATTTATAGATAACATTAAAAATTAAGTCTCTAAACAAGCAATGATAAACAAAGTTGGTTTAAGTGTTGAGACCACCGGTTTACAACCTAGTATGGCCTGGTTTACAATTAATTGATTCTTTATAATGGAGATGAGTGGCAATCCAAAACATCTCACCGTCCCCCTTAAAGTAGCAATTCCAACAAGATGGTTGTATTACATGATATGAGGAACAAAATTCCCTTTGACATTCCCAATGATGCATATTAAAAATTGAAATCCAACATACCAGGACTAAAAGCAGCATCAAACACAGTTCCAGAATGACACGGTAACTGGTGCAATGCTGTTGCTGTAGTAACATCCCAAACACTAATGGTACCTTCTTTGGTTCCAGACACTAGTATAGTACTTTCAGCATTAAGGTTGATTGTCTTTACCTAGGAAGTTAAACATCCCATGATTTTCTATTCTTTCATGTGAACCATCTTGAGACAGGTTTTAAACACAACCTAAAGCCCATTATCTGTAAGATGGTATTTTATTTACAAAAAGCTTTTACATTTAATTTTGCAACATCCTTAATTATTACAAATCCTGCCTGTGAAAAGTAGAAGATAAGTCTCTTTGATGTTATTCAAAAATGCTTTTTCTTTGCAGAATCAAATAGAAATTACCATTTTTGACTGTTTCTAGTTCCCATGCCCTCCCCATCTAAATGCAAGAATTTGCCCTTAAGGGTGAAATTTTTCTTTACTTTTCAAATATATCCCAGCTGTCAGTTGTTTCCAGTTCTCTTGGGTACAGTTCTTAAATGTTATCAGAACTGGTTTAGTATTTGCCTATTATGTGACTTGTTAAAAACCCTAAACATTAATAAGGTTTAAAACACAGTATATTCTAAATATACTACTAGAACAACATTAGAGACTATAAATAAAAGTTAACAGTGACACATTTATGATTCACTTCACACAATGTGTTTAATATAGTTGCAGTGAAATCCATTAATGTATTTTAGAGCATGGTAAAGAACTTGGAGGAATTCTTCTTCACTTGCTTGCCTTTGGCAAACCTACATTAAGAAGAAGCTGTAATAATGCAAACACCTGAAAAACTGAGTCTGTTTCTGAAAAAGCAGCAGACAAAAAGTTCCCAGTCCTCCCTTTCCTCCCCTGGAACTTTGTGCTTACAAGCTAAGCAAGACAAATTATAAAGTCCCCAGGAATAGACCTTAAGCAGGGAAGCAGGGGACACTGATGCAGGACACATCAGACAAAAAACCCCACAAAAACCAAACCAGCCCCCGCCCCTACACACACACTTCCAACAACACCACACCCTGAGCCCCCAACCCAATCCCTGTGCTTTAGTACTAGATCTTGACTTTGATTTTAATAAGCAATTAATTTTCATGTTCTGAGATACCATATCTCTATCCACATACTTACACTAACTTCATGTTCTAGCTCTGCCAGCAGTTCAAAGTGGTGTTTTTTACTGCTCAAGGTCTCTCCAGGAGCACAGTGCCACACCTACAACACAGATATTTCAGTTTGCTCAAGGAAGCATTACTATAACCCCGGATGAGTTTCTGCAGTACTGAATTCGCACATTACAAGGAAGGCCGCTTGTGTGAACTTTGGACCTTGCCTGTGTGGCAGAATGCAACAACAGCAAATGGCACCTGAACTCATTTACCCTAAGCAGAGCCACATACTAAACAAAACTATGCGGTGTTCAAGGCTGGGTTGGACAGAGCCTTGAGTGGCATGATTTAGTGTGAGGTGTCCCTGCCCATGGCAGGGGGGCTGGAACTAGATGATCTCAAGGTCCTTTCCAACCCTAACTATTCTATGATTCTATGATTGCAGATAGCTTACAGAAGCCTGCTTAAGTACATCACTGCACTGAATGTATATGTCCTTTCCTGTCTCTAATTTCCAAATCACCTTTCCACCTAACTGTAGGCATGCTCTTTAGATTAGCAAGTTCCTGGTCCACTTAGCTAATGAACATAAACTACACAACTGAAACATTTCAGAAGCCTATTCTACTCAGCAAACAAAATCACCAGTCATGGTCACAGAACACTCCAGTTTCTTTAACAAATACATTTCATCTCCAAAACCCCTGCATTTAGACTAAGTTAGAAGAAATGAAATTTAAAGTAACACTTCATCTTTGAAACACTTGAGATAAAGCTAAATGAGGAAGATAGATATTCTAGAAACAAATTTACTGTGACACTAAGTTATTATTCCAGCAAAACAGGTATATCCACTCCAAAGCATTTGGCTGGCTAAATATTATAAAGCACTAGGAATAAATAGTTATTGAAGTACAACAAACCCATATACAGACCTTCACAGTGGAATCCCAAGAGGCAGAATACAAACGCCCATCTCCCCAACAGATCTTACTGACTGCATCATCATGTCCCATTAAGATGTCTTGCTGTCTTCCAAATGCAATTGAATAAAAATATCTAGCAGGAGAAGGTTATAAAAGCATTATGTCTTCAGAAAACTTCAGGGTTTTTTTCTAAATAGATGAAAGTAACTTTGCTTCTACAGTTTCTAACAAATCTACTGAAAAAAATCAAGAAGAAATACAGACAGTGCATCTCAACAATGAATTTTTGTATCATTATCTAAAACCATAGCAACCAAGGCACTCAGTGTAATTCAATAAAGTTAGTAAGTAGTAAATACACACATGTGATTGTCCCACGAAGAACTTATGACAGTGGTATCTCCTGGTAAGATTAGACAAGATGACAAAGCCTGTAAGAAAGAGAAAAGGAAGTAGTGTTCAATCTCTTACCCCAATGCTTCTGGAGAACAGGAAGCATCTTAATCTTCTATACACACAACATGTAGGTGTTATATGAACACCAGAAAACCCAACTTTATAGGTTAGACACTGAACAGCAAGAATATTTAACCCCTGGTATATGTACCAGACGCACTGAAGTTCAGAAATACATACAGAACTGATGGAGCCCCTTTTTTAAAATGCTGGTACCTCAGGGACATGGTACGTAATTCCTCACTCAGGAAAAAACAGGTGAGCTCTTAATCTTATAAGGTACTATCAATTCTAGATGCAATCCCCTAACAGAAACTAAAAATGAAGGTTTCCTTTGATATTTGTTCTCTATGACAGCTACTTACCAGCTCAGGTCTTTCAAACAACAAGCGTAACTATCTTAAGTCCTGCATTTCTCAACAAGAACATTCCTTACAGACAGATGCTCAGTTACACTGCTATCAATGGAAGCAGCAAGGGGAAAAAAAAAAAAAAAATAGTAAAATCAGCCCAGTGCTTCTACTAGTACCATTGTTGGTTGTGTTTTACATCCGTTTTAAAAAAAGCCAGCAAGATGCTGGATTGTAAAAAGACTACTCCTTCTGGCATTGCTGCAACAGATCAGCACAAAGATTACAGAGAGGAGAAGAGTAAAGAAAGAAAAGGTATACAAGGCCTCCTCATGAAAAAATTACTTTTGGCTTAGGAGTCAAGAGCACCCTTTTTACAGTGCCAAGAAGCAACATCTCCTAATTTTGCTTTGACTAATGCATTAGGAATTGCTGTATCTAGCTTCACCACCTAGGGTGTGCCATGGCAGGCCATAGGGTCTTGATTCTGCACCGTACCTGGGTACCTGTTAGAAGCCATAGCATGCCCTATGTAGGCAACCCCTTTGCCTTTTCTGTTCCTCCCCTCCCCCCCCAGATGAAGGTAACAGAGAAGGGTGCTATATCTTAGTATCTTGCCTCAATAAAGGATTGTGAACGTGACAGTTGGGAGCGAATCTCTGACCCAGGTCTGCCCACAGTGCTCACGCACAGAAAATCAAATATAGAATCTCCTTCCAAGGTCTGTTTTAGAAGCAGAGAAAAAAAAAAGTTGTTTCAGAGCTTGCAGAGATCACTGCTTATTGAGGAAAGATGGCTCAAATTCACCCAGCAGAGATTTCACTCTGTGTGGTTGGTTTTCCTCTGCTAGCTGACTCACAGCCTTCAAACATTTGGAAGCAGCAAGGCAACGCTGGATGTGAGCACATGGGTGGAATTTAAGCTTTGTGATTCTGATCCCAGTGGCAGTTCAAGGTTGTTCAGAAAGACTCCTCTGCTCATGCCAGACTACTTGTCTACTGCAAGCCCTTTCCTGGATAGCAGGACAACACAGAATAGAGCTAGCACAGAATTGCAACCATCTAATGCTCCCATGTTTCAAGAATGCACTGTCTCCCTGGAGGCCTGACAGAGTCTCAATTCACTCTGCTAAATTATTCACACAATACAACTGAGTAGGCAGGGGAAGAAAAGAGGCACTGATGTGTACTAAGAGCCATTTCTCTGAGTAGCTTTCAGAAGATTCCCAATTACATTGTTTTTGTTTTGATGGCTGCTTACCATGTTTGAAAAGGACACACTTCTCTGGACTGTTTTTGACTCCTTAGAAAACATCTTCAAAGTCGAATCTGGGGATAATGGATAAAATAGAAGATAAAAAGACTGTTTTATATTATAGAAAATAGTAATATGGGTCCTATTTGAATATTCAAATACCTTACTATGAAAAGTATGCATAGGTTTCTCATAGTCTTAAACTCTATAAAGCTTGTGACTGGAGCCTGGAACTATCCTGTTCTACACCAGCTATAGACAGACTCTCCCATGCCCATCAAACTGTAAGAAAATTCTTGTATCTAAGAGGAGAAATTGCCACCTTTCCAAGCCTAAATATAGATGATATTGAGATCTTTAAGTCTAAGTGATTTAAAACTTAACAAGTTCATGTACTTAAAACTATTATGGGAAAAATACCTTTAACTTCGTCTTTGTAATAGGAGGCTTTCAAAGTGACAATCCAAAAGCCAAACAGAACTAGCCTTTGCATATAAATACCCTCAAACAGTAAAAAGGAGTTGAATATGAAATGAAAACAAAGATCATACATTTGGCAGAAGATTAGGGCTGCTCTTTTCATGACTGTAAAACCCCCAGTGATTCCATAAATATCGCATTTGACATTGTCTTTGCTGTCAGTGAAGATATTAACAGGATTCAATCCTAACTACATTGCAGAGTTTCATGCTATTTCGTTCACAAAACATTAACCTGCATTTACATGGCACAGTCTAGTAAATACTTTTGCAATAATACTTACCCTGGGATGTAGTGAAAACAGAAGACCCATTGCAAGTGACTGCTATTCCAGTAATTGCTCTGTTTAATACAAGGAAGCTTACACGTCATTTCACAGGTTTTAAAACTTTACGGTAAATTGACTACAGTTTAAATTTGTTATTTGTTCTCTGCAAGGGCTAAGGACCTTCAAGGAGAGTAAAAGCACTACAGTGGTGTTTTATATAACTGGAGACCAAAATATATCTTGATATAAAAAGTGAAACAAGTTCTCCGTACTGTTCTGCGAGAAATTCATCCTCATGAGAAAGGACATGTGCCCAGTGAGAGGACAAATAGTTTCACAGTGAGCCTTTCCAATTTGGGATTAGCTACAGAAAGTGTCAGGAACCTGCCTACAAGCAGATACTGAATACCTCAAGTGTAAGGAATTAGAACTTGCATGTCTTCTCCTCGACTTTGACAGTGGCAAAATCACTGTAGTCTAGAAATTCAGACATAGAGCTTATATCAGGGACTTAGCTGTTAAGAAGCTTAGAGCTGAGCATTCTGCACAGCCAGAATTCTGTTATGCAGACCTACTTCTAGTTTTTCCCAGCAGTCTTAAAACAAAGCCCAACAAAATCCACAAAACAAACAAACAAACAAGCCCCCACCAAGCAAACAAAGGATTGGAAACTGAAATTCAGTGTGTTTCGGGTTCTGGATTTCCCTAACCCTAACAGTCTGGTACCAGAGGCCCTTTCTCACTATAAATATTACTTTGTTTTCTGGACAAGAGAATGTATCTTTTCTGTATTGTTTACAGACACCAAGAAAGTAGTTGCACTCAAAGCAGTAAGAAATCCTCCTACTAGTTCACCCACCAGGACAAAGGATGGGGCCAAAGAAAAATCATCTTTAAAATATAGCTGTTGTTCATTGTTAGGTATTTTCAATGTTCACCTGAAGTGCCTCTGCTGACTCAAGACTCCTAAGGAAACCATCACAACAGTAGTTTTGATACCTGGATTAACTGAAAGCCTATAGCTGGAGACTTTGCAAACTGCTCATACAGCAGCAGCTCCAGGTGTACAGTACTTGAACTTAAGTTGCTTATCCTTAAAAATCAAACGGAATGAGTAAGATAGGTCCTCCTGGGGTTACAAATATATAAATGGAGGCAGGGTGGTTGAAACTAGATGATCTGAAGGTCCTTTCCAACTCTAACCATTCCATGATTCAATGAAATTTGGCTGGCTGCTGCTATCACAGTTTTAGAGAAAGGTAATCAATATCTGCTTCAGCTACTAAAATGATATGGAGCTTAGCTCTAGATCTGTATAAGGAACAACAACAACAAACACAAGCTGACAAATACCTTTTCTGGATTGATAACCTGACATGTACTCAGAATCATCTTGTATAATCAAATCAATGAGCTGTCTCACAAAGAAATGTATTTACCTTAAGCCCTAACCCATCATTCAGATTGACATACAGATACTTCACCCACCCCAAAACCAATTTTGACTGTGAAAAGAATAGTACCTACTCTTTGTGAATTTTATATTGCTCATCTAATTTTAGTTTGGTAATATTGTTCCAAGCAAGTGTTATACTTTCTTCTGTCAAATCTTCAAATGATTCTTCATTTGGAGACACTGCAATAAAATGCCACAATAAAGCTCCATCACAAATAGAAAGATAAAAAGATTGATTTCAAATAATTAGGTAGCTGAAGTTGCAGCCGAAGATGAAAGCACAGAAATCATGAAGAGCTCCAGGAATAAGAATTTTTAGCTAAAGTAGAGAGTGACAAGTTCGCAAGTTTTTTTCAGATCTCTTCCTGAACGCACAGGCTTACACAATCAAATATATGGTTTGTTTGGGGTTTTCTTTTCCCAAAACAGGGCTTTTAAACTAGAGACTCGAGGGAATACATTCCCAAAATGGAAATACACCCAAACAAACCAACCAACCCACC
>JAOEHY010041921.1:0-27520 GCA_025447955.1 Psilopsiagon aurifrons
GTGAATAGTACCAACATTTTTGTGAAGGGATTATCTGACTAAAAAGTCTGCCCTGCTTCCCTTTTGCAGTTCAGTTTGCCCACAAAAGTAATCCATAAAATAAATATGCTTTGTCAGAGAATACATTTGTCCTGTTACTGATTCACTTAATTTATTAGTGATATTATAGATTCCCCCTGTATTGCAAGAATACTTTCCAATTTGACTTTTGGACTCCAGTGAGCAAAAGAATCAGGTTTTTCTAATACCTGCTTTCCTATTGGAAATTAGATTTTCTGGATGGGCAGTCATAAAAGCTAAGGCTGGTGAAATGGTGTCAGTAATAGATGATGTTTTCATGTGAGGTATATTGGCAGTCAGATGATGAATGGATCTTTAGGAACTTGAAGGTGACAGAAGGGAGACAGTTTCTTTGAAAGTTATCCTTAGAGTTGATAGAGTGAAATGCTGTTGTGTAAGATCTCATTTATTAAGGAATGTACAATTTCAGCAAACTGATTTGCTTTCACTTTTGGTTTTGGTGCTTTGGGAGTTCCCGATTGTCTTCAGTTATTTACTTTTTTTTTTTTCTTCTTAGTAAAACGCTTCCGAGAACCAAAGCATGAACGACGTCCCTGGAGGATATGGTATGTTTGTGCATGCTTTGTTCTTAATTTTTTTGTTTATTGCATGTGTTAGAAATTGAAGAAAATAGAGTTTTTTGCATATGATAATTGAAAAAAAGTAATGACAAGAAATAAGTGACTAACAGTGAGGAATAAAAACAAAATACATGAGTCAATGCAGGTATCTTCTGTGAGTTTCTCTCCTGGTTCTTTCTTACTAAGCATTTCCAGGAATCTCTACGGAAATGTGCATTTAGGCATAAGCCTTCAAGTTCTGCTTCTTCTGAGATGGAAACTTGCAGTTGCCCAAAGATACATCTGAACATGTACAAACTTCCATAAGCTTACAAGAAGCTCTCAACTGGGCTTAAACAAAATTCCATGTTCTGTAGCTGTCCTGTTATACATAATATAGAAAACAATGTGGTGAAAGATATAAATGTATAAACTGTGAAAGAAACAAGGTATAAAAAGTACTTTTTTTTTTATTATTACTTCTTAAAGGTGGTTGAATTGTAGCCATGCCAGCGCAGCCTGTACTTGTTTTGAGACTGGGGTGAATGCGAAGCAGTCATTTCGGATGTTGAAGTCTTCAGTGGTTTAAATTCATCTCATACAATGCTGCTTTTCAAAACTAACCCTGACCTTTATTTCATTGAAAAAATAAATACAAAATCTTGGTGTACTGTGGTCTGTCAGCCTGAAGTTCTGATAAGTGGAGTGATAACCCTTAATTTTTGAGCAATGAATCTTGTTATGGGACTTGCTTATTGTTATTTATAGTGTGGTGTACTGATTAGATAAGGAACTCGCTGGCTTCCTGCCTCATCTCCAACACTCTGCTTTCTGTGCCATGCAATGAATGTAAGAGAATGAAGCTTAAGACAAAGTTACTAGGGAGGGGAGATGAATTCAGGTATAAAATGTTGTTTATATCTGCTGGGGCGTTTGGATCTTTTTTTAGACCAGGAAACAACAGACAGAATGGGTGTTGGTCTGTTATAAAAAGCACACTACAAAAAGCACTACAAGTGCCTACAAAATACTTTTTACACAATGCCTATATTTAACATCTAATGAAACACCTTCTGGAAGGTTTGGTTTTGTGCAAAGGGTGATGATAAAAGAGTGGAGTCAATACAGAATCAGTACCCATGTGCTTTTTTCTACCTTTCCATGTGAATAGCAAACTATTTTCTCAGTCATCTACTTTGAAGATAAAGCTTTCAAGGTTGTAATTCTTTTGTAGTGTAGTCTAAGCTGCTATACTGAAGATAAAAATCAGTGAGACCACTTCATTCTTTTGGTTGAAAAATGTTAGCTTTTTAGCAAGATACTCTAGCTAAAGGACTCGTTATTAGTCAGCTATTAAACTACTCACCAGCAAGCACATGAGGAGGATGTTGGTTTTGTCCATGCCATAAACTTGTTAAAAATGCATAAACATAAAAGGACTGAAATATCTCACAAGACTAGGATACTCATTGTTTACACAAGGTTATTAAAGACTTAGCTAGGTTTAGTGAGGATTAGCTCTTGAATAATACACATGATATCAAGAGGATATCTCCGAACTTGAAATTTACAATGGTAAGGTTTCAAGTTAGTATGATTTGGTTTATTGTTTGCAATGTTCAAGGAAAAAGAGGGGGCAGAATTTAAAATTTAACATTGTTAAATAAGCTGAATTCCAGGGCACTTCATCATTCTGGTGTTCACATTTGAAGAAAAAAGTGAATAATTGCTATGGAATTTTAATTAACATAAATTTGCAATGTCTGCCTGTCATGTAAACATTTTTGTCTGTCTTAAAAACTGTTTTGACTCTATACAGGTTTTTAGATACTTCCAAGCAAGCCATAGGGATGTTGTTCATCCACTTCGCAAATGTCTATTTATCAGGCCTTACAGAAGAAGACCCCTGTTCACTGTAAGTGTTTAAATTCAGAATATTGGTCTTTATGAAAGTTCTGCAGTTGTGTTTCATGGTGTGCGTGGGCAATAATGCAAGGTAGGGCTGGGAAACCTATTTTCATGGTAAAAATAATTTTCAAAAACCTGTGCTTTAACCTGAGTTAAGGAAGAATCTGAGTTCTGCTCTTTTTAGTTCATGGCTGGCAGGACCTGAGAGAGTATTTGTCTGGGCTGTGTATAGATATTTTAGGATATTTTAGACCAAGAGTAAACTCTTACTACTTCTCCCCCTCCAGTTAATGAATGAGGATTTAGGATGCAGGCTGTAACATGAGGCTGTTTGCTGGAGGAGGTGCTAGGGACCAAAGGAAATGAATATGAAGTTGTGTCCACTGACCTCCAGCTGCACCGTTCAATGCAGCAAGACTTTAATAGAAAGTCAGGTTGCTTTTAGGGATACTTACCAAAATCATTCATGCTTGCATTTTCTTCTAAACCCTACAGTAACTATGGCAGTATT
Organism: Psilopsiagon aurifrons; assembly: GCA_025447955.1. NCBI lineage: Eukaryota > Metazoa > Chordata > Aves > Psittaciformes > Psittacidae > Psilopsiagon > Psilopsiagon aurifrons. The sequence goes on from JAOEHY010041921.1 coordinate 3,040, forward strand.
ATTTCATTAGGTTAAAACAGGAAATATTGCTCCGTACCCAGGCAGTTAGTGCACAAATTAATTTTGCAATGTCACGCTTGGAGCAGTGTGACTAAGTAGATAAGCATTTCACTGTAGTGTATTAAACCTGAAGATTTTATGACTAAGACCCTGTCAAGCTCTTTTACAGGAGCTCCTGAAGCAAATGTAATTGTTTGGGTTTGTTCTCTATAGGGCTCATGCTCAAAGAAGCTTACACGTTCCTGGTAATAGAAGCTGTGAAATTACTTTTAAAAGCCTGGTAATTTGCCATTTAAAAGCAAATGGCATCTGCTCACTGTTGTCCTTTACTAAACAAAGAAGCTACACAGCCCAAGGAACATGCTTGTGTTGCTTCACAAGCCTGTTTTATTTCCCTTATTCCTCCTCAGTTTCTTCTATGTTCTTATATTCTATAAATGAACAAGTAAAACACTGCTTTTCTGTTCCCTCCATAAACCATTGTGGTGGGGAAAATGCATTTATTTTAACACAATAACTGTAAAGTTTAAATTGTAATCGAGAGTTACAGTAATACCAGACATCACTGCAGGATTTTTCCTTGCTTACCCCGATAGGTTTAAAAACAGGCAGGTGCAAATTGCTTTCATTCTGGTTTTATATATATTAAACTATATATTTGAGGAAGCTAACCACAGCTTGTCTAAAATTGTCAGTGTTTAAAGGTAAAGCTTAAGTATTTTAAAATTGAAAACAGCTGTGCTGTGTGCTGAGGTTTCCAAATGAAAGGCTACTAACATGTTCTATTCTACACGTTTCACTACAGTCTACATAGCTTTATTTTCAAATGCCACTTCATGTGAGTGTACCATGCTACAAAACAAGAGGGTGAGGCTGAGAGCTGTTCTTCACTGTTCTCAGGATAACAAAAAATAACGTGTAATTTCTTGGACAAGGGTGCAGGTCCTCCTTGTTAGCAGAAAAAATAACATGTAGTATTAACCAAAGCCACTTGTTTTTCCTTGGGAAAACTATATTCTAAGTGCCAAGTGGGTCAAAATTAATGAGTAAAAGCAATGTCTGTGATTTCAAATACTAATAATGTTACTCAGGCAATTCAAACATGGATAGGTTTCTGTTCTTTCCTGATTTATAGTTTGTGGGCTGTTTTCAGAACAAAACCAGAAAATGTACTTTTGGAAAACATAAAGATTCGGAGCTTGGGAAAAAACTGCATTTGGAAGTTGCCATTTGTGTTTGGGAATGTAGTGCTGTAGTTTAGGCAGGTGTGTGTTAATATCAAAGCTGATAAAACATCTGTTAAAACACCTCGACAGATGGGTGGGTGGTTGAAAAATTTTAAGTAGAACAAGCGAAGAGCACCCTTCTTCTGTAGTGCAGGGTAGTGGTCTGGTTGTGTGAACCCAGTCTTTTACTCACTGAACTCTCAGCCAAATGCATTTATCTGATAGTGGCAGCAACTTACGTTGTGAGTGCCAGTGCCCCGGTTACACCTGAGCAGGGTTAATGCAGTGCATGACAGAATGACCATGTTACCTAGGTGTACTGAGCCTGATGTGCTTGGGAATATCGGACATACTTGGCCTGCACTGTAACTTGATGTGAAATAGGTGCGGGCGCATCTCTTCTCTCCGCTCCTGATGGCTGCCTTCCTGCTGCAGACTTAGAGCAGCCCCTTGTGGCCTTAGAATGACTTGTGTTCCTGTAAATGCTGCTGTTCCTCTGCCAAGCACTAAACCTTGGGTTTAATGTTTGTCCAAGATGAAGTTCATTAAAACTCCAATTAGACACACAACTATTAGAAAATAACTATTTCTTTTTTTCTGTTTTTAAGTTTATGGGTACGTCTTGGCTGACTTCATTTTTATTCTTGAGCTGCTCTTGAATGGGATTTTGGGGGTCAGAACAGCTCTTCCTGTACTGATCTGAGCACACATATTCTTTCTTTGCTTTCCATTTTCTCATAGATTTTTCCCCGGGGATGTGCTCCACAGCTAACAAAAGCCCACAGTTCTCTGATTTGCTGTTTTTATCTCTGCAGATAAGTTCCTATAGCTCTAGAAACTATTTGGAATTACCAAATAAGGATCTCAGTAACAGGGATTTACTGTGTGGCTTATAGCTGGCTCTTTCTCAGCTGCTGTTTCATTCAGTACATTTGGTGATAGCAAATAAAAGACAGATTCACTTACAAAATGCTCTGAATTTCAGCTGAACCATTTAATGAACTTCAGAATTAATTTGAAACTCATGGCAAACTCTGGCTGCTTGAAGCAGAAGATTCCTTTTCCTCTTCTTCCTTTAGTTTTATTCAGGTACAGGTTTTCCATGCAAAGTGAACTGAGCAATGGTGAAAAGGAGATCTTGATTTAATTTAAAGGAGTAAAATTAATATCAGCATTTATATAGAGTACGTACATGCGCACATGAAAATGGAGGCAGGAGCTTAACTTTGACAGAAACAAAATACTGAGACTCTTCTAAAACTGTTTAAATTTTAGCCTGATAATGTCATTATGGACACTGGTAAATTATTATTTTCAGTACTCTGGCTACTCAACATATGTACAAATCTAGCAGTCACGGTGTTAAAATACACAAAACCTTAAATAAAATGGACCCTGCTCCTTGTTTGCTTTTACATTTTTCCTTTCAGGTACCTTATCAATTTCTTGTTAGATGCCACATTAGGGATGCTGATCATCTACATTGGTATACGTGCAGTCAGCAGCATTGTGGAGTGGCAGCAGTGGAAGTCCCTTCGCTTTGGTGAATACGGTAAATGTTTCTGTTCTTGCACTGAAATAACCTTCAGGATGGAGTCTCAGAATATTTCAGCTAATGGTTAACTCATCTTAAAATCATTATACAATGATTATAATGTTCATCTTAATATTTGACTTCTCACAAGGGTTCTTTGAAGTTGTCTATCTCAGCATGCACCTTCTGCATTAGAAAGCTCAACAAGTCTCTAAACATTTAGCAAGTTTACAACAACTGCTTGAATATTCTTTTTATTTGTTAGGAATGATAAATTGTGATAGTGGCTGATCTCATGGGAAAAATAACAGCCTGATACATTTACTCTGAAGCACTTTTAAATGAATGATAGGTGGAAGGTCATTTCCTATTAAAGCCTTCACTGAACCGCGTGCCGTTGTCTGAAGGTACGGGCTAAGAGCTCTGCCAGCCCTCTTTAAGATAAACAACCGTATGTCTTCAGTGAAGAGAATGGCAAGTTGGCCTGTGCTTGTCTTCAAGTAATGATCACTCAAACTCCTGCATATAGGGCTTTTATCATTGATGAAAAATGCATATGTCTTTCAAGCAGGCTAAGGAATGGGCTAGTGACATCGCTTTCACATGAAGCTGTGGAGTTTATCTTCCATTACATTAGCCACAGAAGTCCGCTGATGTGCACAAGTTGTGGATTTGCAGATGCAGTGGAGTATCATATGTGTTGAAACATCAACATTTAATTCCTTTCAACCTGTTGTTTTCAGATTGCTTAGTCTGGCTGGTTGGAAATGGAAGTTCTATATAGATGCTAAAAATTACATTTGAAGCTCTTTGAGATAGGAAAGGGTGGAGAGACTGCCTCATAAGACAGTTACGGCTCTTCATCAGAGAGAAACAAACAAAAATCCCCTATGGTTTGGAAAAGAAGAAGAGTAGAAGCTTTCATAGCAGTTCCACAGTTACCATTGGTAGGCTTTCAGGGTTTGTAGGTTTCTTTGGTTTTAATGATGCTAAGTGGCTGACAGAATTAAGAATAAGTAAGTAAAGGCCTTGCCAAGATGAAGTATTTCAAAAGCTTGGGAAGTTTACAACTGAATAGCATTAATTGCTATTTGCTTTAATGCCAGAGGTTTAAAATAGAGGTGATGACAGGTATCTATCTTAGGAGAAATAACTGCCTATACTATTAGGGCTTTTTTTTCTTTTTATTTCTTAGATTTATGTAGATTTAATGTGTATCTTTTAGAATAACATTTGTGGCCATTCAAGCTATTTAAATCAGCACTGTCACAACTGTTTTATCTACTTTTTATTGCCACATGCCACAGTGCAGTATTTCCACTCTTTTCTTTGGACTGGTGAACATCTTACTCTTCATGGAACTGATTCAGGGACCAAAACCATCAGAAACTTCACCATATGTAGAAAAGTAAATAGTTCCTCCAGATCAGTCTCCAGAATTGGGTCTCTAAGGGATTAAATAAGCAGCAATGCCCAGGGAAGGGAAAAGGGCAAGGAAAGGGCTGAGACATTGCTGCACTGCCCCTTCTGACTGAGCTTTGAGACTATTGCCCAAAGTCCCATTTTCTGATAGTTGATTTGGCTTGAAGCCGTTTAAAGATGTTTGAACAGATTTCAACCCATATAAAATTGGCTTTCCACTCAGAGTAAAGAAACTTGGTGTATCTATTGAAATTATACATAGGTGCTTGTAAACACATCAAATACCTGATTTTATTTCTTCCTAGTAAATAGCATTCTGGTTTTTCTTCAGTAATCTGCTCTTCTCTCATTTTAATGTCCTTTTAACAGTAAGAAGTCTGTGTGGATGGGAAGATGTGGGGAGTGTATTAATTTTATCTCTTACTGACTTCAAAAATTAACCTGATTTTATTTTAATTAGCTGTGAGGCATCTGTGAATGAAGCAACTCAGCCCTTAAAATCAACAAGTGAACCTTGTTACTTGTGTTCTGTGGCGGAGGTGGGCTGCAACTGATCTGTTATTGTCATTCTGAATTAGGAGATCTTGTTTATCAAGTGTGTCTCTGTGTGTGTGTGTGTAAGCTATGTATGAAATTGTCCAAGTCCTCTTTACTTAGTTCTTCTTTCCAATATCAGGTAATTTATTAGTGACTCTTTTCTGTATCTTCATTAATGTGCTGTCCCAGCCTTAGTGTGTTGGTGTTTTAGTCAAGCTATCATAAAGGCTTTTAAAAAACATATTGTAAATCTGATTTCTGTTAATCATGTGCGAGAGCCTTCTGGTAGAAAGACAAATAGCAGATGGAAAGTTATTGGTAATGGCTGTGAGGTTAGTAGGGTTAGAAATTGTCTAAAAGGACAAGTTGTATTAGGTTGTTTGCTGCCCTCTTCTGTTAAATACTACTTGTTACTTCTGAAGTAACAACCTTCATATCACCATTTTAGTTAAATTTTTCACTTTGGCCCCAAGAAAACTTATTTTTCATAAGATTATTTAAAATAATTAAGTAAGGTAGAAGAGAGAGCTAAAATTTAGTCCTATGGGGTCACAAGTATATTTAGACTTAGTATTTTGAAATGAAATATGGATGTTTAGCATGCATGGGTGGTGAAGTGTCTGCTTATTGAGAGGTATTGGAAACTTGTGGCATTTTATCTGAAGTAGTAAAGTCAAGTCCTCAGCTTGGAGATCAGAGTGATTTCAGTTTGTTTGCAAGCAGAGGCAAACAGGAGTCCCATGTCTCTCCCCCACACCCCTAACAAGTTTCTTCTTGTGATTGAATGATGTTTATGTTTGTAGAGCCTAAATAATCACTTGTCTCAAGTTAATTCTCACAGTGAGCTCATTTCCCTTCTTAGCTCTATTGATCCCTGGTGATTCACTCCTTGAAGCTGTCACAAAAATAGCAGTGTCCTGCTGGTTTTAAAAGCCTCTTCTTTATATGGAGGATAGTTTTTTCAACATAAATGCCTCCAGGAAAGAATAGATACCAAATACCAGCATTCATAAGTGGCTGCTGTTTGTACAGCAAAACAGCACTGCATGCTTATTTATGAACAAAGTGGCATGGTGCTCCCTCAAGGGCTTTTCTATGTCAGCATTTTGAAGTTTTAGATTTGTCTTCATATTTCCAGGTTTGTGTTTTCAGATTCATTACATCAGCAGCTGGATTTTAATAGAAGTGCAAAATCAGTTAATATCTTTGAGTATGTAAAGAGCAGAAAAGCAGTCATGATCTGTAGTGAAAAGAATGTTCTCCGTGTTCTCCTTCCCTTCTTGTCTTAGGCTGCTTTAGCTGCTGCAAGTAGGAAACAGGTGACCAAATCCCTCTTGAGGACAAGGAGCTCTATTGGCAGCTAAATCGTGCTGTCATCTCTTTGCTTGTCTTTGCTCTCAGATGGTAAAGCCCAGCAGTTGCCTTTGCATCTCTTCCCTTCTAGCTCTTTGTGACTTGCAGAGCAGCTTAGAGCTGTAGGGGTAGATAACACTTGCTTAAAACTTTTTAAAATTCATTTTGGAGGAGTTCTGTGATTTGGCATTTCCTTGAGAAAGCTTCTCAGGGGTTGAACAGCAGAGGGAAGTTACAGGGCAGAAGAATCGCAGGAGTTTTGTTCAAGAGCTGTCTATAAACATGAATTTGCGAAGTGGCTGATACAGGCAGCTTCTGCTACTATAGTCTATAGTTTTGCTCTGCCCAGCAGTTGGCACTGAGGATTCAAAGTGTTTTGGTTTCAGTCTTTATGCACTTTTTCTTGCAGTAAGATTTCTACTGACTTGCTGTACTGTTCTAGACGTGTAGTTTATACATGACGGGCATAAAATCAGAGTTTGAGAGATTGCCAGACTTTAGAAAGTAGAGCTTTTTGTTTTCAACAGTAACATTGTGATTTGACTGTGTGCTGAATTTTTGAATGTACAAATGTCCCAGATATTCTTGGAAGCACCTCCTTGGTGATGTTGTTAAGTTCCCCTTTTTCCCTTGAATTCCATAGTTTTTAAAATGGTAAAAAAAGTTTGGTTGGAAATTCTCTCCAGGGGTCACCTGATCCAGCCTCCTGCTTGAAGCAGGGTTAACTTCAAAGCTGAAGCAGGTTGTTCAGTGGCTCCAGTCCAGCTTTTAATTTATCCATGGTTTAATATTTAAGAACACCTTTGAGTAACCTACTCCAGTGCTTAAACATTCTCATTGTGAAAGCTTTTTTGCTTTCTGTCAGAATTGTACATGCACCCATCCAATCTGTATCTCCCCAGCTTATCTACAGGGGTCCTTTTGGGAGGTTGTCAAAAGATTTGGTAAATTCTATGTAAAGAACACCCCTGTGTCTCTGCTTGTAATTAGAGCTGAGAGATCCTTTTGTAGAAGCAGTAGGGCACCCAGAATCCTTAGGTAGAATATAACATATGCAATGTCTAAACAACCAAACAACCCTCCACACAAAAACACCACTGAACAAAATGTTCATTGGTGATAGTGCACAACACTCTTAACACAGAGTTTCACAGGTTTTGGACATTCCAAAATCTCATGTGACAGAGTTGGAATAGACGCAAATTGCTGTAGCTGTCTGTGCTCATGTGAATTAAGTTCAGATGGCTTAAGAAAATGGCTTAGGATAAACTGGTAAAGTTTCAATGGTGGATCTGTAGGTAAAGGTAGTTAATAAGGCTAGAGACTGCTAATTAAAATATGAAGTGTAGGAATTAATTGCTAAGGTTTAATTCTCAAATCTAATTCAGGCGTATCTTCAGAAGAATCACAGTTGCTCAATTTAGATACTGATGGCACCCTTTTTACATTTTCTAACTTTTTTTTTAACAGAAGCTATAAACTCTGGAATATAATAGCAAAACTTGAACATTTAAACCATTTTCCTCTTGGACCATTGAGTGTTGATCAGTAGCTCGTACTGTAAAACTTGTTTAGAAAGTTCTTTGTTTTGGAACCCAGTCTGATGTATGTTTTTCTTCATAGCATTTAAGCAGCAAAGAATCTCAAGGCTATTGCCAAGTATCGATACTGAAAGCCTTTCAGAAGTATTTCAGAAAAGGAAGTAGCAGCTATCCACTCTGCATTGCAAATACATAAAAGCATCTGAATTTTACTTAATTATTCATCCCCAGACTGTAAGTTTTAAGCTGGCTTTGAAGATGTGGAAGCTATTGTGAAGATCAAAGAGCTAACACCTCCCTCCAAAGCTTCCTTTTCGTTTCCAGTGAAGTGCTGCTTTAAGCTCAGCTGCGAAGCTTGCTGGGTGTATCAGTCCTCTTTTATCCCTCTATTTTTTTGTCCTTTCCCCTCTCATTGCTTACATAGACTATAATAGTCTACGTAAGTTTTCATGTTCAAATATTTGTCATTCTGTCCTAGCAGGTAACTTGATACACGCAGGTTTTCGCTCTGCCACAATGAGTGCTGTGGAATTTCATATCCTTTCAGATTTAAACCAAAATGTGGTCTTAATTTTTTGTTCAGTTAAATTCTTCATAGCAGCTCTTGCATCTGTTGCTTCAGTTATGATTGGTTAGTTATGGTAACTAACTTTGTAGATAGAAAAACATATGTTTAAGATAGCCCTGGGAGAGCAGCAGAAATACTCACCTTTCTACTTAGACTGAACAGATATATGTTTTTCCTCAGCTATGTTTCCCTTAAGTTTCCCTTTCAAGAAACTTAATACTTCATGGTAGATGGTGGTCAAGAATAACAATTTGGTGAGAAATAAATATAACACAGATGTATCTGTCTTGCTTTCATCAGATTATGCAAAACAGTGAGTGTATAACCACCTACTGCTGAATTGGATAAAGTCCTGTTACATTCAGGTTCTGATAGTTTCTAAAAGTTGTGGTGAAGCTGAGGGAGGGGAAGGAGCAGCACCAAGGAAACTGGAGAAAGCACTTTAAGAGGACATAGCTGCCCTGCCTCTTCTTATACTGCTTTTATAAAATGTTTACTGTGAAGTAAAATCAACCCTGTGCATATATAGAACCTTTCTTCTTTCCTGCAGGTGACCCACTGCAGTGCACTGCTTGGGTGGGCCAATGTGTTCTGTACATACTGATTATGACATTTGAGAAAGCCATCATCATTATAGTGCTGCTTATACCTCAGTGGAAAGAGGTTTGTATTTTTACAGCATTTTACAGACATTAATTTCAAGTGGAAGCTGTAAAGCAGGTGACTTCTAATAGTGTTTGTTGGTTTGGCTCAAACATCGTAACTATCTACAGTCAATGCCATGTAACTCTGATGGTGGTATGTTGGTTTTGTTGGATTAGGATGCTAGTTAAGGCTACTACTTAGGCTTTCTTTATCCCGCCTTATTTTGGAGGGGGTTTTCTATACTGCAGTATATAAAATTTTATTCTTTCTCCTTGTCTGAGTGCTCTTGAAGCTACAAAGTCATTCTTTTTCTTAATTCTTTAACCTCTACTTACAGCTATTTTGTATTTGCAGTATTTTAACAAATTTTCCTTGCCTGACCTTGTTGATAGATCTAGCCTCTGAAATTTTAGAACCTTGCAATGGATTAGTGAAGCCATTGCTGATAACTAATCATTTTGACAGAATCTGGGCAATGTATTACTCAAAGCAATAGCACATAGTGTTATAGCCCATTAAAGCCAGTTAGTCCTATTGTGCATTCTGGACTACTTTGGGAACCATCCTGTGTATTTTGTGAAACTCTGTTCTGTTTATGAATTCCGTTCTTGGGGAGCATGCAGCTCTAAAATGTTCAAGATGATTCTCACACAACTCTGCAGACTTCTGTAAACAAACATGACAGAAGTTTCTTGCCAGCCCCACTTAGTATCTGTGGTGATTTGTAAGCTGTCCTAAGTACTTTCCTTTTCTACAAAGCTGTCCTTTTTTGGTTCGTATGAATTATTTCTGTACCAATAACTGGTACATGAACAATTGCACTTACTAATCCAGTTACGTGCACATGCTGCCATGATCTGAACTTAATCCTTTTCTTTTCACAGGTAGCTTTATTGAACCCTATAGAGAACCCCCAGTTGGAGCTGGCTATCGTCATGCTGATAGTCCCCTTCTTTGTTAATGTTAGTACAACTTGCATGCTTCTGTGAGATGTTTACTTGGATATCTTTCAGCCATGTGTTTGTTAGTTAACATTAGTCCTTAAAGCACAGTGTGCCTTGATGCTCAAGCTTTAAAGAGGAAGGGTGTTAAAGAATGAATAAAATGTCTGACTGTGTGGATTTTACAAAGCTGAAGTCCATATTAAGCCAAGTAACCAGGCTCAGGAGAGGTGCAGAAATGCTTCTTTTGCATGATGACTTCAGTAGATTAAATGTAATACTGAAATACTGCCATAGAGGTTATAGAATTACTATGAAATTTACTTTGGGAAACAGTTGGTCAAAGAATAGCTGTTCTGTGAAGTATCCTGTGTCTGACCGTAGCAAATAGTGGCTGGCCTATGACAGAGCATAAGAAAAGGGCAAGTGAGCAGTCATCCTTCCCAAAGTAAACTCTCCCAGCAATCTGGGATTTAGGGACTAGAACCAGAGGTGGGGGTGTCTTTGTATTTAATAACTGCTGGTGTGTTTTCTTTTCTTTCATCAATTTGTTCAAGCATTGATTTTTATCCTTTGAGAACCAAAAGTCTGTTGTACTAAGATGTCTGTCTAAACTGTTCACATTTCTACCTGAAGAGTTAATGTATGACCACTCCGAATAGCAGCTACTTTTCTTATTTTGTTCTGTCCTATAAAGGAATAAAGTAGCTATTTTCTAGAGCATTCATGCAGTATGTAATAAGCTGGGTGTCTATGCCTGTAAAAGGTTGTACCTGTTTGGCCTATTCACAATTTTTGCCAAGTTTTCCTAATTCTGTCCAAATGCTGACTAAATGAACACATACTACTCTGAGGAAAACTGAACTGTCACTTCCCCCTTGTCCTTAACAGGCGTTAATGTTCTGGGTAGTAGATAATTTTCTCATGAAGAAAGGGAAGACAAAAGCTAAGCTTGAAGAAAAGGAAGCAGGACAAGATTCAAGAAATGGAAGTAAAGTCCGATACAGGAGAGCAGCATCACATGAAGAGTCGGAGTCAGAAGTATGTGCAGTTAATTATTGAACTTAATACAGTATCAATCCAGTTCATCCCTTGTGTACTTCTAATGGTAGTTCCTAGCATTTGCAGTTGAAATGCAAGTCAACAGACTAGCATTGTTGCACTGCTCATGGTAGTTATCTTCCTTCCAGACCGGCAGGAAGACATCATAATATATGTAAATATCAGAGGTGAACTCTGTTACAAATGCTTCTAAAAAAGCCCACACAGAGTACAAAACTAATAGACAATTCCAGCTTAGAGAGTTTAAAGCTTAAAGAGAGGAAGCTGATGGAGGCAACTGTCCTGACTTTGGAGAAGTATGTAATTCCTTGCTTTAGCATAATTTTATTCTAAATTATATTAAGTGGGCAGTTCTCAGTTCAGCTGAAGAATGTGTGATATCTTCGAAAGTATGTTGTTTTAGCTTCAGTTGGTTAATGTAAGTTTTCTGTGTTACAGACAGTACTATACTTATATGGGGTTTTCTTTATCAGTTCTTTGGGTTTAGAGTCAGTGACTGTAGTAGACATTAGTACACATGCATCTTTCTTTGAAATATACTAGAAGTTCCAGATGGGATGTCTGATGTTGTTTGATGGTACTAGCAGTAAAACCAAACTATGTTCTGTAAGCTCTTTCTTGAGTAAATAATAAGGTACTTTGCAAGCATGAAAAAAGAAGAAAGTTAAAAGTAGAATGAAGAAAAAGTGTAACTTTGATCCATGTTACTCAGAAGCTGTAATTTGCTTTTAGATCCTTATTTCAGCAGATGATGAGATGGAGGAATCAGATGCTGAAGAGGACTTGCGTAGACTGACCAACTTAAAACCCATTAAAAAGAAGAAGCATCGTTTTGGTCTGCCTGTATGACAGATTCCCTGACCTGTGTATTTGCAGGTTTCATGGCAAAAACTTCAGTCAGTGGGGTTTAATGTTGCAATTGCGTCTCCCTTTTCATACAAACTGACTTAAAAGCAAGGTCTACCAACAGAACGCAGATGGCTGGGAGACTTCCGGTTCAGTTGCACTACAGACACACTGACCAATATGCAAGAATGTTTTTTCATCATGTGTAAAAAATACAGCGTTGTTAAGGACTAGTCACTAAAGGGATTTGTATCTGACATGTCAGAGAAGATCCCAGGAAGCAGATGCAGCGATCTTTCACTTGTGGTTACTGATGGTGCAGTTTAAGATGTTCTCAAAAAGGCATCAGAATCAACTAAGTTAAAGGAGTGTGTTTTATTACTAAAACTGTCTTTTGCAGCATAATTCCTAGAGCAGAATAGTTTGTGGTTACAAGCTGTAACAACATTATTTTTTTAAGTACAAATGTTTACTTGCTACCAGGTACCTATGGAGATAATAGGTGGAACAAAGATTTTTTTCCAAGTCTCCTCAAATCTATTTGACTATTTTATATTTAAGTTATATTTTCATACAGTTGTATTTAAAGATTCTCTTTATCAGAGAAAAGGGTGCAGTTCCCTTTTTTTGTGCAGAACAGGTCAAAAGATTTGTAGTGAAAATCTTAGTTATCCTTGTGTCCTGGTTTAAGATAAAGGGATTGCAGAGAGAAAAGCTCTGTCACTGCTGAAGTCACCAAATATCACAAAAAATGCAGTTCTAAGTGTACTTTTGACCACATAATTTGACAGTACCTTTTTTAATAGGAGGTGGTGTTTGCATATTTGACAAACGTGCACTTTAGTGTATAACAAGAATCTGTTGTGATAGGTTATTTGTGAAACTAGTATCTATGGATGACTGTAATTATTTCCGTTTCTGCAAGTCTGTTGTGCATACCTCTCAAATGACCCAGAAGAGATGGAACCTTTCTTATGCTTTTCATTATATAGGGCCCATCGTACAAGACGATGACCTGACTGAAGCAGTTGTGCTATAATATTGCAACTAATTCTGTTCCTTGTTTTTTTGTTGGAAAAGCAGTCTTCTTTTTAATATGCTAAAAAAAGATTTATCCTGTTTAATTTCCATAAAGTCTGGTGTCGTGACAAAGACATTTAGACAACACAAATCACTACTACTACCACCACTAATAATGGCAAGGGAAATACAAGGGAAGAGGATACAAGTGCTCACCACCCCACGACCGCGACGTGCGCTGAACTCTTCCGGGTTCCTGCCCCCAGTTTTTCCATCCTGGGCATGACGTGCTGTGGTATGGAATACCTCTTTGGTATTCCATCCGTGCTGTGGTATTTGTCCTGTCTCTGCTTCTTCCTGGCTTCCCCTCCTCCTTGGCAGAGCATTGAGACTCAGAAAGTCCTTGGTCAAACCAAACATTCTAAGCCATAACTAACAACATCAGTGTTATCAGTGCTGTTCCCAGGCCAAGAGTCAAAAACACAGCTCTGCACCAGCTACTAAGGAGGAGAAAAATGACTGCTACTGCTGAGCCCAGGACATATGGTTATCCTTTAGTACTTAAAAACTCAAGAGGTATAACACAGTTGTTACTACAGAATTTCTGTGGTTTTCAGTGTCTGTCTTCTCATAACTAGCAACACATGCTGATCTGAAACCTAGCAGACATGTTTTCAGTGACATCCTTTTGCTTCGCATATTTTCTTTGTGATTGTTTCTGACAGCTTTCCTTGCTCAGTTAAACCTTGTGTAGGACAAGGTGATGTGTCAAAGAGGTGGCAACAGACCATAATTGCAAATCTGTTGTAGTCTGGACATCAGAAATGTTCCAAGCCTTAAACCAAACAGTTTCATTGGAGAACTGCTCAGACCTTTTTAAGGTTTTTTACATTTTTTTTTATAGATTTACTAGGTCATCTTAATGTGATTTATTATCCAGACTACTTAAATGGGCCTTAGTAAATACTGAACTGTGCACTCCTGTACCTATTTTCACTATTCCAGCATTCCTTTTCACTGCTTGGCTGCTGAGGTGAACAGAGTGCTCTGAGACTTCAGGTGCCCGCCCAGCTAGACAGGACATTTTACCAGCCCTAATATTTGCGAGTTTAGTTGAGCTACTGACCTTTGTTACTGTGCACTGAAATGTAATAACTGCAATAAGTTTTAGTGTTTCTTTTAGACTGACTCTAGAAACTAAGAACAATGGAAGCTTAGTTGAGTTATTCTAAAGGGGGAGGGGGAGAATGTCCCTAATCAGTGTTGCCTTTGGTTTAGGTGTAGTTTGGGCTTTTTTTCCTCATTGATTGTGACTTGCATCTTCACTATTTACCACTGGGTGGGCACATATCTCCGAAAGCACAGTACTTCAAGAAATTCATTTTCGTCCACAGAATAGTCTCAGACAGCTCACTTTTTGGAAGGGGCTTAAGAGCTAGGTCTGGCTCTTGTTGCAAATGTCAGCATTTTAATGTTTTAGCATAGGATTTGTTCTGTTTCAGATAGTGAAATAAAGCTATTCACTGCGCAACCCTTGCTGTCCTTGTCAGCTATCAGAGATAACTGAGCAGCACACACAAATATAACTGTAAGAGTTTTCATTTTATCTTCCTTTACCCTCTTTTTCTCCAGTTACTTAAATTATGGAATTATTTCTGTTTCTAGTCTCATGTTTAGTCTGTGAACTGTTAATATAAAATTATGGCCTTAATCATGTAAAAATATTTGTTTTGAGCAGACCTCAAACTTATTGACCAGCTACAAAATAGTGTAAAGCACTATGGAGTAGTTCCTTGAAGATGTTTGTAGCAATATATGAATGCCTAGGTTGTTCATGTCTTAAGTGCTTTAATGTCACTTGGTTTGAGATTTTGATATGCCTAGCAAGGTGATGTAGTAAAGCACTGTGAGCCAAAGAGACAGAAGTATTTTGAACACCACAGTAGTAACAGGAGGGGGAAAAACCACATCTACCCTTCTCTACTGAAATAAATTTATTTACAATCTTAGCCAAGTAACAAAAACTGGGTAGGAGTTGTTTTATTGTTTTGGGGGTTTTTTTCTATTCATTCCTTTTTGTTATGTGGAAGAGACAGAAATGTAAAATTGGCAGTTTCTTTATAAGATAAAAATTGGAATTCATGTAGTAGGTACAAGTAGCACAAGTGCTTAGTCTGCAGAGCTTGTATGTGTGAGAAGGAAGTAGTGCCTAGTGTTTTACTGTTCATTGAAATGTGTTGGCAGTACAGTCTGAAATAAATTTTTCATGAAGAGTTGACCCAGTAGTAATACTACAACCAGGTGACTTTGCATTAACCTCAAATTCTTGCTCTAAATTTGTGCCGGGTAAACATACTTCATGACAGCTCATAGGAAAGGTTTAATTCAGGCTGTGCTTAAAAAATATGATTCTGTTTAATGAAAATAAGCTACGTAGTATATGCCAAAGTAAGAGAAAGGGATTGTAACTTAAAGAAGACACAGAGAAGTATTAGCAGAGATTGAATTTACCACAAATGGTCAACCCAAATGTATTAACTGTTTCTAGAATCTGACCTGTGACGCATCTGCATAAACTTAAAACACTAGTGTTGTCTAATATGTGGTTTTCAAGTTCTGGCTTTAATATGTTCAAGTCCCCTTGTCTTACTTTAAGTAGGTAAATGTTGTTTGTTAATGTTGCGAACTAAAATGTACTATAGCTTTTCTTCAGGGAAAACTCAGAAACTGAGTTGCAAATTAGAGCAATGCAAAGCAATCCCCTCTGCAGGTGTCTGCTCTGATTCCAGCTGTGCCTGGGGAGGGAGGCATGGGCTCTGCCTAGAGCTCAGCATTACTAGGAATTTCTGCCACTGTGCTTGACTAACCCACGTTTGCAACTTTGCTGTGCTTTTTGCAGGAGAAAGCAGTAATGGAAGTGGATAAATTCAGCCACATTGAGTCAGAGTAGATCTACAGCATAGGCGTGCAAACTTTTTTTAGGTAAAGTTTCCAGTTCAATTACTGAAAATGACTACTATGGTTTTACAAAGTAAAACTGCAGTATCTTTAAAAAAAGGGACTCTTTTGTAGGTGTGTTTGTCGTGCATGGGTATCCGTCTCAAACTGAATGTTGGGTTTGTTTGTAAGTTCAGAGTATAGCCTATGTGAGCAAAACCAACAGCTGTATTCTGCTGCCCTCTGTTTGGACCATATTGTTAAATCAGTGGTGTTACCTTAAACTTTTAAGGGTATCTGATGTAATTACATTGTATAATGGTTTACAATAAAGTTTGACTTATTACAGATTTGTACACTTGTTTTATACTTGTTCTGTTTGAAAGTGTGTGTTTCAGTGTTCATAAAGCGCTGTCGTGGGGAGCAGGTTTGCAGTTCAAATAGATTTGAACTGCAGTTCAAATAGATTTGAACTGAATCAATCTATTTGAAACAGTTCAAATAGATTTGAACTGCAGATCTATTTTTTGGCACTCTCGTGTCGTTATTAATTTCAATATATGCATTTACCTTAACAGCAGGTTCCATTTCAGTTGGAGAGACTGCTATTCTTAAGTAGCACATTTTGTTTATGACTGTAAGAATTCTTGCAAGCTCCTCTGGGATCTGCTCCCTGAGGAGGGTTTTTGCCCTCTGCATGTACTCAAACAGAGAATAGCTGTATGTGTTTTCATGTTGGAAATAAAACCTTCGATGGGCAGCCTGAGAACTCCTGGGATTGCAGAGCATTGACCTCAGGACTTCTGGGAGTGTAGGATATTGTGAAAATGCTTTAACCACACAGCTGATGATCATAGCCTGCTTTCAGCTCAAGCAGAAACCTTTTGGTTGCTGGCAATAACAAATGTGTAAACTCAGAAATTTCTAAGTTTACCTCCAATGTCCTGCCCTTTGGTAGAGTCATGGCCTCATTCGGTAACTTGTTAACCTGTTTTTTCTTGTTCCCCTCCTGATTCGGTTGCAGCAGGTAGTAGAAATTCAAGCAGAGGGAAGATGTCTGAGGATCCTGTTGAGAGGTTTGGTTGTGCAGTGCTGTGTATCACAGAGCTCACGTAGTACCTCCTTGAAGACAGAAAAGGGCCGCATGGAAAGGAATATCTAGTTGCCAGAACAAGTAGCCTTTCTGTCCCCTGTCTCTAGAGGACAACATGCTGGAGGTGACCAGTGTCTTCCTAGCTCACTTGCTTTACTTCCCAAAACCATGCAAAAAGGAAAGAGGGCAGCAGTGATAATTCTCTTCTGTCTGATGAAGACGTCACTCCTGCACACTGACTTTGTATTGCAAACTTGTTTCTTAAGCTCCTGGGAAATAGCTTCTTTGATTACCTATGTCTGCAGCAAGCCCTTGGACTTCCTTTATTATACCTAGCAAAATGAATGCAGGCTTGCTTGTTTGTTTTCCTGTTTTGTTGGGAAGAAAGTTGCCATCTTTCCAGCTTCCCATGGAGATATGGCAGGGTATCTGCCGTTAACTTTCCAGAATGCTGGAGGAATGAGGATGACCATATAGGATGAGACCTGGCTCCCTGCAAAGCTGTAACATGACCACGTGCAGGTGATCAGTTTTTTGTTGTTATTTTAAAATTTTAGGGTGCAAATAGAGGTTGATACCTTTATGAAAGAGTAGAGTAGAAATGCTGTTCTTGGTGAGCTGCTGTTGCTGTCACCCCTGCCTATTTTGATGGGAGAAGTTTAATGTGTTCTGCTGGGCTGCAGCTGCACAGATTTGATCCACTACTACCTCTGTAGCTCCTCTATGTTTACCCATTGCTTTAATTACTTTCCACTACTACGTTCAGGCAGCCCCATACCCACCACAACATCAAATGGAATTCAGAGAATAATCTTTAAGTTATCAAGTCTGTCAGTCCACTGAGGGATATTGGCAGTTTCTTGGAGGAGAAGTCAAATTGCCTCTAAAATCTGTGTGAGTGAGGAATATGTAGTACCCATTAAATGAAACAATTCTGAAAGCTGAAGAGGAAAAATAGTTCAGCACCTTGAATTCTAAGTATTTGGTTTAAACATGCAGAATGTAATTTTCCTGTTGTAATAAACAGCAGCAGAATAGTGATGTATCTGGAACTGTATAGAAGCATCTGAGGAATTTGTACAATAGGGCAAAAAAATCTGCTGTTTTTCCTGAAGCTGATATATCATTCCTCTGCTTTGTTAGCTTCCTAAAAGGTGCTGTTGTTCTGAGGAAACCGTTCCTCTTGTTCACTAAACCATAGGCTAAACGTTAAAAACTCTGGAAAAGGTCTTTCTACTGTCAGCTTGTATAGTAGGGAACATGGTATTCATATCTGAGTAAGCTATTCCTGTACAGATCATAGGTGAGATAATCAAACTTACCAATAGAGCTGTAAAGGAGAAAGTGATTTTACTCTGTTGTGTAACAGCTGACATCAGAGCAAGCTTGGTAGAGCTGTAAAACCGTGCCCTAATTTGTCGACTCTCCTAAAAGCACAAAATACTCTTCTGTTAAAGATCCCTGTGCAAAAGTGGTTTAGGGCACCATGCTATGCTTTAGATAGTAGGTTCCATATAATCTTCAGAATTGCATCTTTTATTACACTAGAAAAGAAATGCAAGCACTCCCCCCCCCCCCATCAAGAGGATTCAGAGCCCAATTTTGTGTCCATACCAAAGTTTTGCCTTTTAAAGTTATAAACAGAGCCTCAGCAGAGTTCCAGGAATTCATTTTTGTAGTGGTTCGGGCTTCCCTGCAGTGCTGGTGCCTCAGCTGTCTGCTCCCATCAGTCCCAGCTCCGTCCCTCCCCAGGCACGGGGCACAGTAAATACCGCAAACCCTCGTCATGGCTAAGAATAACACTTTCGACAACAACAGCCTCAGTCAACCTGAATCATCTGGGGTTCTGATTTGGGAAAATGACCCATCTAATGACTTCATGTTACATGCTCTATATAAGTCAAGGAAAAAAACAGGCATTTGCAGAGCTCACAGGCTGGATTTAATCAAAAGGAAGCAACCTCGGAAAGGATTACAGTGGACTCAGCACTGCAGTTATGTCACAGGTACTGGGAGATCTGGCTGGCTCTTGTTAGAGCAGGATGCCTGGCAAACATGTTGCTGCTTTGGATGCTCTGTTTGGAGTAGTTTGTTGGCAAGTTCCTATTGTTAACCCATGAATTCAGTGATTCTGCTCCATTCTGTTTGGTTGTGTTGAAGTATTTAAGCACTTTTCTTATGTATTTTAACACCGAAATTGCTAGGGGGGATTATGTGATGAAGAAAAGCAGCTGCCCTCTACATGGTGAATTTAAAATGTTCTGGTTTTAAAATGTCCTGGTTTGCCATAAATATTTCTGCCGGAAGGGAAAAGCCATTTCCACTGCTCTGGTTTGGGATGTTTCGCAAAGGGATGATTTCTGCTTTTCCAATGTGCTTTCTCAGGCAATGATTTGAAATTTTGGCAGTAGTTTTGAAGGGATGTGGCTGCACTGAACTGTGCTGTTCTGTAAAGCTTAAATGCGTGCATTACGCTTAAGGTGCGGGAAAGGAGGGAGTACACTGTCAATTGTAACTGTTCAGAATATGACATTCGAGACTGAGATTTTGTGTCACATGTGAATTTTGTAACTATTGGTTTGTCTTTACTGTGTTCCCCAATAATCTGTGTTTCAAAGTGATCTTAAAATTACTTCAGAAATGTTGAGGTTTTCACTGAAGTTTTAGGTTTTCAACACAATGTGTGCCTGGCAGAGCGCTCCCAAGCATGAGAATTTTACATGATGGGTGGGTGGGATGGAGGGATAAGAACATGAGAAGAGTGCAATCCTTTGACCACAGAGTAGCTCAGTTCAGCTGATTTTCTTGACTCCAAAGACAGAGACTTAAAAAAACAGCCATAAATCTTGTGAACCAACACTTTCTGACTTGTTGACAGGAGGAGATAAAGCATGGGCTGCATGCACTGCTGTGCCAGTTGGGAATTGCTCCTGGCAAACTCTGCTTCCAAACGCACTCGCTTTGGGAGCAATTAGCAGTCCTGCAACTGCAACACTGACAGGTCCAGGGCTCACCTCCATGTCTCACAGTAACCTTTCTGTGCAGCATTTTTGCTTTTCAGCTGGGGACTGACTAATCTGCAGCAAGTGTCCTGCTGGAAAAGCTTGAAAGGTTTTGTTTTAAAATACCGAGGTGAAATTCAACAGTTCTGCTCAGCCTGGCTGTGTCTCAGTGCATCTCAAGGGCATCCTTTCCTTTCCTTTCCTTGTCCTCGAGAAGTCCCCTCATTCCCATGGAAAGAAGTCTCTTGCTAGTCATGCATGAAGGACCATAACAGGTTTTGTATTCCTGTCAACAAAACATACGGGGGGTTCTTTTTTCTGTCTGGGAGCCAGAACAGGTCTATATTAGTTGGTTGTGGACCATGCCCCATGGGCATGGGGGACTGTTCCCATCACATGTTAACATTCATGAAAATGAAACTGGCTGCAGGGGTGTTCGGTTAAACAACTAACAGTCCAAAAGCTGTTATGAATATCGAAGGATTTGCTGCCACCCTTTCCCGTTGCTTGCTTCGGCTACTCATGAAGTGTTTTCCCCAGAGGTCTTGTTAATGTTTGGTTTCCCCCAACACACGCAAATGGGATTGACAGCGAGCTATTCTGAGCATTCTTGGGAAATCACAGCTGGCAGAAAACATGCGGAAGGCTCCAGTGCAGCCAGCCCACCCCTGCCAAGAGCCAGCCATGTATATGCTGTCTCCAAAAGCTCCCTGGGGCTCTCTGCTCCTACCACTTGTGGGTCTTGAGGGACTTCTTTCCCTTCGTAACTCATTTTAGCTTTTTGGGTGGTGCCTAGAAAT
Organism: Psilopsiagon aurifrons; assembly: GCA_025447955.1. Lineage (NCBI taxonomy): Eukaryota > Metazoa > Chordata > Aves > Psittaciformes > Psittacidae > Psilopsiagon > Psilopsiagon aurifrons. The sequence continues at coordinate 23,567 of JAOEHY010041921.1, forward strand.
GTGTAATGGGCTCCACCGCTGCCAGAACCCAAATGTCAGAAGCTTTACATATGTACTGATAGAGAGGTTTCTCACTGATGGTTCATCATGCAAATCTGTTAGTGTTGGGGGTGGGGGGGGGATGGTGTCTGCACCCTGCTGCAAGGACTGCCTGGTGGGACCTTGTCAGTCTGTCTTTGAGAGAGTCAACTGAAGAGGGAATGTTAACTGTGCTGACTGTTCCCAATTGGTGATTGGTGTTGCATCTGGCTTAGAAGTGCTAATGTAAAGGTTAGGGGTAGGGTAGGCTGTAAACAGATCAGTGCTTAGACATTGCAGTGCACCACTTAATGATGCATCTGTTCCAATATTGGCTTTCCTTCTCTGGGTTCTGAGTCTGCTGTTTCAGGTATGTTCAGTACATGCTTGTAGACAACATGTTGAGTGCTCAGATGCTTTTGTTACCTAAATTTAAGATCACTCACTACAGGTCAAGTGTTATTCCAGCTAAATCAAGCCAGACTTCAGAATCTCTAATTTCCCAAAGAGGTACTGAGCAGACTGAGGCACAAGCACAGTTTAGTAATGAAGTTTTCCTTCCCAGATCCAGGACAGGCTCCTGAATTACCAATGTGTACTTGCAGAATGACCAAGCTGGGCTGGGCAGAGAAAATTTTAAAATGTAACAAAAAATAAAAGTATAACTTTAACAACCCTTTCAAAGGCTGAACAATCAGAAAGCTGTTTCAGAACAGTAATAGAGGCAACCGATTTTGGCAAGGGCAGTGAAATCATGGTTGTGCAAACATTTGGAGTCACCCAGTGTACAGTCTCAGAATTTAAATAGGTGGAATACTGTATTAGCAGCTCTGTATGTTGTAGCCTTTGGGTTGAGGCAGCTTTGTTCCCTATGCTTTTAAACACAAAATACTGATGTGTGGGCAATACATCTGTTTCTTAGCCAGCCCCTGTGAAAAAGAAGCGGCCTCCAGTGAAGGAAGAAGACCTCAAAGGAGCCAGAGGGAACCTTTCCAAAAACCAGGAAATTAAATCCAAAACCTACCAAGTGATGAAGCAGTGTGGTAAGTCTCCTTGATGGAATTGATCAAGCAGTCTGCCATAATAAAATGTCAACTTAATTGCTCTTTTCAAGAGAAAGGGTGTGCTTCTGGAACAGCAGCCAGCAGTGTGCTGCCTGGCCTGGCTGCGCAGGACTTTGCATCCATCATCCTGATGGCACCAACAGGAGCCAACAGGGCTCTGCTTCAGTGATCTGGACAAAGCAGAGGGAGATCCCTGACTGCCTTCTGAATGAGAGTTCCAACCAAGCCCTGTGCCTGTAGTTGATGTCAGTGGCTGCTCAATTTGAAGATTGGAAGTGTGGTCATAGATTTGGGGATTTCTGGCCTCACAGTTGCATGATTTCATGTTTGAGATGAAGCAGAAACTGGGGGGATAAAAGGCAGAACTTGAGAGAGAAGAAAATGGCTGCTTACTCTGAGCACTGCTGGTACTCTGGACTTATGTTTCCTCTTCACCTCCAGTGGGACAGTATAAGGAAAAATTACTGATTTTAACTTATTTTCAGTGTAATAGCCTGGACCTCAGTAATTTCCAAGTTTCTAAAGCACCTGTAGGGGTTTGGGGCCAGTCTATGGTAGTGACCACCTGCAGATGCTGTCAGCTGCCCTGTGCTTGGGAGCACTGTACTTTAAGGTTTGGGAAGTTGATTTAAGTATTTTATCACATGTGTATATATGGATTTCAGCAGTGCTAGTTTCATTCTGAGTTTGGTGAGCTACTTCACTGATTGCCTCTCCTGTTTTTCTTTTCCAAGAACAAATGGGCTCTGCAGCACCTTCCATATTCAGCCGGGATCGGACAGGAGGTGAAACAGTCTTTGAGAAACCAAAAGAAGCACCAGCCAAGAGCATCTTTGGCTGATGGTGGTGGAGCTGGATGTGTCTCACCCAGATGATGGTTGTAACTTTTTCCCACTTTTCTGGCCCTTACACTACAGTCGCTGCAGACCTAAGTAGCTAATTTCTACTTGTAAGTCATTAAGTAGGGAATAGACACGTGTCAAAGGCTACAACTTCCATATTCATTTTTATTATACACTTTATGTATTATGCGGTGTTTGCTATAATGGTTTAATAAAAAAAAAGTTGTTGGACACAACTTGGCACGGTGTGGTGACTAATTTCACTTTAGACTTGCATTAATAGTGTGGATGCTTCGGCATTGCAAGCTCTGATCTGGTCTGCCAAACACAACCATCCAGATGTGCAGTGTCAGTGCAAGAACTTCACACTGTGCCCTTGCCAAGGGGGAGCTGATGAGGAGCTGGTTAAAGGAGCATCACACAAACTAGAGCCTTAACCCTGAGCTATGGGCACAGAGGGTGCCCTGGCGGCCAGGCAGCTGCGGGGCAGCGGCTCCCCTCATGGCCTTTCCCTCTAACTTTCCCTCACGGTTCCCCCTCACAGCCCCTCAAGGCAGCAGCACCATGTTTTCCCCACATGCAGCTCTGCCGGGAGGCAAGATGCTGGCTGTCCGTGTGCGCCAGCGCTGAGGGTGGGTTTTCAGCCAAGTCCCCTGGGGCTTTCTCCTCACATCCCACTGGATGAAGTGGGAAGTAGGCTGACAGAGCAGCAGCACCAGTGCCATGTCCTGCCAGACAGGGGCCAAGCAACCTGCCCAGTGTCTTCCACAGCCAGCCCACTGAGTGGAAGGTGGCATTTTACAACTCTGGGTTTGCTGTATTAAGCATTAAACCTGCTTTCCTCTGAGCTTGTAAACTGGAGTATTTTCCCTTGGCTGGATCTTTCTGCTCAGACATGGATGATCCTCTGCTTTCTTGGCACCTGGCATGCTGTTCCACATCCTGAGGCCCTGGCAGCACATTTTGGATGGTAAGGTTAAGTGACACTTTATTTAAGGGATTACTCTTAAGTTTGCACAGGATAGACATGATTAAGAGGTAAAAGTGATATCAAAAGTGTCTGTGCACTGTGAAGTATATTGTATTTGTCTTTTGTGTTCCAAATACCTGATGGATAAAGCACACCAATGTCCATGAATCTCCCAGAGAAACTGGGATGGGCCTCGTGTAAGGAAGCAGTAAATCCTCTGGGTTTAAGGGAGAGGTTTCCTTAAAAATAAAAAGATATTACTGGTGCATTGCCCGGCCCCGTTTTGTCCATTTCAAAGACAATCATTTGCAGCCAGGACCCTGCCTCCTCTCTGTTGGACACTATTTCTCTATCGGGTCTGGGTACCTCATAGGTACCTCAGCACAGCATTTTCCTCTGACAAAGCCTCTTCTAGAGCTTTGAAGATAAAACACTGAGGAAAAAGTTCCCACCCTCTTAGCACTTGATCTATCTCTGCTTCAGGTTTAACAAAGACTCCTTAATTAATCTGTGATGAGAAGTTAGCAGGAGGTTGTTTAATAATTAGGAAAATTATGGAGAGGGAACAGTGGAGCAAACTGTTGTTGCTTTCTTCTGTAGGCTACAAGTGACGGGATATTGCAAATGTGCTACACTGGTTAGCAGGAGAGGGGGGTGCTCTATTTCAGACGTGGCTTTAGGGAATGTTGATGCTGATTTAGCAAAGCACAGAAACCTGTGTCCCAGAGACACAGCAGGGGAGCAAAGGAAGTTATCTACCAGAAATTTGGGATTTAGGGAATAGCTTTATTTCCAGGTGTCCTCAGGTTCAGTAATTTGCGATGCTCCCCAGTGTGATAGTGAGTGCTCAGGGCTTGAGATTTTGTTTTGTTTTTCTGGCTTTTAGTATGGACCTTATCTAAAAAACATGCATTGGAGGTAAAAGTGTATCCCTGGGACAAAGTCAGTTCCCCATTTGTGACAGACAAGTCATAGAATCATAAAATAGTTAGGGTTGGAAAGGACCTTAAGATCATCTAGTTCCAACCCCCCTGCCATGGGCAGGAACACCTCCCACTAA
>JAOEHY010041921.1:30458-41180 GCA_025447955.1 Psilopsiagon aurifrons
ATACCTCTTTGGTCAGTTTGGGTCAGGTGTCCTGTCTCTGCTTCCTCCCAGCTTTCCCTCCTCCCTGGCAGAGCATGAGGCTCAGAAAGTTTTTGGTCAAACCAAACATTCTAAGCCATAACTAACAACATTGGTGTTATCAGTGCTGTTCCCAGGCCAAGAGTCAAAAACACAGTGCTGCACCAGCTACTAAGGAGGAGAAAAATGACTGCTACTGCTGAACCCAGGACAAAAATAGAGGATGAACAAAGTAATACCACTCAGTTTCCATGTAAATGCAGGTGCAGAGGTCTCCCAGCACTAATCTTCCATGCAAACAGCCCTGCTGAGTGCATGCGTTAAAGGCAGCCTTGCAGAATCCCTGCTAATCTGAAGCTGTGTTAGGGCTGGACAAGGCCAGGTGTGCTCCTGGGCATGGCTGTTGTCGTGCTTGATTTTGGGTGGTTTGTGTCTTTTGTACACTTATGTACCTGTATGTACAGGCACTGACTCAGGGAGTCCAGGATTGCTTGCTTTCTTTTTACTGTTTAGCTAAAGAGAAACCAGAGCTGACTTTGCTGTTTGACAAACAAGGATCACAACTTGTCAGAGAAGGCAAAAACGGATGTTTCAGGAGGCCTGCTCTGTACCCCTGGCCAGGCAGCGAGACATGAGGTTAACAGAAGTCGCCAGCTGTAAAATCTCACGTAGATGTTGCATGTATTACAATCTCCAGACCTCCAACGTGCTTGAGGTGACATTAAGGATGTGCCCTTTCAAATTGTTACTGTTGGATGTGGTACAGATTCGTGCGTGCAAAACTGTCTCTTGTTGCCCAGGCCAGTTCATCTGCCTTGGGTCTCACATGCCAGAGTGGCGTTAAGGTTTAAAAAGAAAACATAAGGACTTCTTAACTTTATGCATTATGAAACATTAAAATTCTAACGTTTAACAGCAAAGATCTGCTGGAAAAATAAACGTTAATCTGGTCCAAGTTTTACCTATGTTTAACATGTAAATATTAAGTTTCTGGGTCTCTTCAAAGCCTACATTGTACCCCCAAGCAGGAGTTACTCATTAACTGATTAAGCCCAACTGAGTTTTCATTTGAATATCTGGTCTTTCCAAAATGGAGGAGAGAACATTGCTCGCGTTGATGGTCTTTTCCTCACTCGTAGTATTAACAGAAACTGTTGCTCAAAAGGTATTTGCTGTATTTTATTTCTTTTTGATAATGTCTTGTTTGCTCATTCGGTGATCCAAAGTATTGTGGTAGCTGGCCTGGTAACCCAGGTATCTCCTCTGATAACTGCACCTGTGGAGCATTAGGTGTGTGATGATGTGATTTTAGAGCTTTGGGTCCTTTTAAGGCCTTTTTGTTCCTAGAAAAACAGAGGAAGCCTTATGTTGGAAGCTCGTATTTCCATTGTGCCTATTCAGGGAAGTGTGAAATGCAGGCAGTTTTCTGGGAGGCAGGGACAGGTCGTGTGGCTGCTGCAGGGGTGGCAGGTTTGAGTATGGCAGGGCAGCAAACATGAGCAGAAGTGCTCAGAAAGCCTTTGGGAAGGGACACTCCTGGGAGAGATAGCCCCAGCCTGGGCAGGGAGGTTTCCAGCTGGGGGTGGGCAGGGAGAGGCACCCATACTGCCAGGAACAGAAACTGTTGTCTCAATGAATATATTTGGGGTTTATCCCATTGTCCTGTGTTGTCAGTAGGCAACAGGAGATGGAGTGCACTCTGGCAGCATGTAATGAAGAAAGAAGCAGCCATCATTATTCACATGGCGATGGCTATGTCGCCTATTGCCTTGATGCCCAAGTACTGACTGACCACCTGATTATACTTCTGAATTTCGGCCAGTGCTTTAGGAAGATGCTTGTGGATGCCATTAATTAATGAGCAAAGTACAGGAGGTGCACTATCAAAATAACCAAAGATCGGTTAGTCATTCAAAAGAGCTGTGGAGCTAGAGAAGTAAAAACGGAAGTGTGAACTGTTCTGATGCTGAGCTTTTTCATTTTAACAAAGTACTGGACTGTCATGGGGCTGCTGATGTCCACATTGACCCTTCTTAGCGTCACTGCTGAACCACAGGTAGGGCTTTTAAAGCAGACATCCCCAATGCAAAAGGAGGGTGTTTACAGGGGCAGTTCCCACTCCAGCCTCCATGTGGGGCATTTCCAGGCAGCTCCAGGACAGTCCCCTTCTCGGAGCGTCACGAAGCACTAGACCAAGAGAAACACAAGCGCTCAAAGGGCATCTCTGCTTGTGCAACCAGCAGGGGGTTGGGGGCCACACAGAGTTTCAAACCTCCTCACATCGTATGTGGCACAAGCAGCAAGCTGAAAAACATGCAGTAAAGTCAACAGCTGGGAGAGCAAATAATTGGTTGCATGGAATGCTATCAGGTCCCTTCCCATGGGTCGAATGCGTAGAGGCATCTGATTTTTCCGAGGTTTGTCTTAGGCGATGTATCACGGTGACACAACAGCTACTGCAGAGTAGCCCAAAGAGAGAAGACCACAGAAAAATGCTCAACAGAAGCCTTCTGTGGAGCAGCATGCAGGCATAGCCGCAGATTGTGTGTGGCTCCTGCGGCAGGGATGTGAATGAGCAGATGGTCAATCTGGTCATGAACAATTCACCCTCCCCAGTTCCAGCTGGACCTTGTAACGGTTCATTTCTTGGTCAGACTTTTCCAGTAATATCACCCAGGTAAGGGCTGCTTAGGGGCAAACACAGTGTTCCTGTTTCAGCCTGGTTTCCTTTTTTCCCAGCATACTGTTGAGATCTACAGCCTCCGCGTGGACTGTAAGGTCACATCACGATTCGCTCACACCCTCATCACCAGCAAAATTGTCAACCGAGCTAATGAGTCCAGAAAGGCCACCTTTGAAGTGGAGCTACCCAAGACAGCTTTCATCACCAACTTCTCCATGTAGGACCAGTCCTTACCTGTGGTGTGAAGGAGGCAGCTCTGGGGCTGGGGGTGCTTTTATCTTTTTTACTCAGGGGGTGCTGAGAAAAAAGCACAATGGGCTCAGCTCTGGAGTATCCTGCACAAAAAGCTCTGTGAGGCGAAGCAGTAGGCAGCCAAATAGAAGTCCTTTCCAACCCTATCTATTCTATGAATCTATAAAGTAGCGAGGGCAAGGCTGCCTGTTGCCACAGGGTGGGTGACAAACACGCTCATGGTGGTGTTTCTCCTGCTCCCAGCCTCCTGAGATCCTTCAAGGAGGAAGACTGTGTTGTGGTGGTGGCTACTGACATCCTTCTTGATGGGGTGGGATGTGGGAGCCCAACAGTAACACTGGCTGATGCCCTGAGGGCTGTGAAATGCAGCAGTCATCTTGTTGTTTTCCTAATATTAATTATTTTTTATGGCAACCAAACAGGTCTATTGATGGTAAAGTATACCCAGGAATAATAAAGGAAAAAGCTTCTGCTCAAAAGGAGTATGACACCGCAGTCTCACATGGACACAGTGCCGGCCTTGTCAAGTATGTTGCTGCCCTGATTAAGGCTGCTGCAATGCTCTTCCTTGGCTCCTCTTTTGGCTGGGGGAGCCAGGGTTTAATGTGATAAGGATAAATGTGAAAAGCAGCCTTGGGTTCTTGTTGGGAGGAACAGTGTGTGTGTGTATATATATATATGTTCACACGTGTATATGATTTATATGTGATACTGCAATGGCTTTAGTGGGAGGTGTCACTATTTCGTGTTCTCTGGGACTTGCCGTCATGCAGGAGCACCTTGCTGGTCTGGGATGATGCTCAGACATTGAGACTGCTTCCCTGCAAGCCCAGGGGACCATGGTACTTGAGCAGACATCAGACTTCCAGGATACATTTGATCTATGCTTCCCATGTATTCATTCCCAGTTCTACTCAACCCCAGTCTGATTTATTTCTGCTTTATTCCTCATCTTGCCTATGCAGCAGCCATGGCATGCTATTGTAATATATGTGATGTACACAGTACCGTGGGCAATGTGAAAAGTCTTTCTATGATGAATAGGATTTACTGCTACTCTTTTGTTTCTATTTATTCCACATGGCTGCTTGGCCGTTATTTAGCACAATTCATACACTTTGACCACCAAAAACAAACCTTCCCCTCAGGAGGTAAATCTCTGGTTTCCCCCCTGCAGAATCACAGGCAGAAAGCTGGAGCAGTTTCACGTGTCCGTCAGCATCGCAGCTGCCAGCAAAGTCACTTTTGAGCTGACATATGAGGAGCTGTTGAAGCGGCAGCTGGGGAAGTTCGAGCTGCTCATCAAGGTCCGACCAAAGCAGCTAGTTAAGCACTTCCAGGTGAGCTGTCCTCCGGTGAGGGCTGGGCAGGGAGCAGTGCGGTGGAGTTCCCTCTCAGATGCTGATGCCAACTTTTCCACTGGCAGATTGATGTGCACATCTTTGAGCCCCAGGGCATACGCTTCTTGGAGACAGATAGCACGTTCATGACAAATGAGTTAACTAAAGCGCTCACCAAAGTGCAGAACGAAACCAAGGTAAAGCAGCCACTGCCAGATGTTACTGCCGGTGGCAGCTTGAAGATACATTGCTTTAAATCTTTTTTTCTAATTGTTTGCAGGCGCATATTTTATTTAAGCCAACTGTAGATCAACAGAAGGTAAATCCTGAATTCGATGAAACCCTCCTCAACGGTGATTTTGTTGTACGTTATGATGTTAAGAGAGATGCCACTGCAGGTGATATACAGGTGAAAAATATGTAGAAATAAAAATGTTTTCAGATCACAGATATATCTGAATGTGAATTGCAATCAGAAAGACTGCAGCAGTTACTTTGAAATGCCAGGAGTGTCAGGAGAAGCTATTCCCATTGATCCAGGGTCAGCAGGAGCTGATAGCCATGCTCAGTAAATCCCCAAAGACACCAGGCACAATGAAGGAGTGGATCAGCCATGGAAAAAAAAGCAGTCTTTCAAATTTTGATTCGATACCAAATCTACACTTTATAGATGCCTCTCTACATTCTATTTTTATTATTTTGGCTGATCTAAGGTATATTTGTAGCTTCTTGTAAATGAAGTTTAGAGGGATGTGCTTTATGTAACTTGAAATGACTGCTTGATTTATGTTTTTGTGGCAACTGAAGCGTAACTAAAGAGACCAGGAACTTAAAAATATTCATGGACCGATGCACATCCTGGGGAATAAAGTACATTATTTTCCATACCATCTCACTAGTGAAGTATGTATGGATGTGCCAAAAGATGGCAGTCAGTCAATGAGCAGAGATGTGCTCATAGGTGATAACCAAGAGGTAACACGATATACAGTCACAATACAGATATACATATGGCAGAGGTGTATAATACATCTTATGCACTGTTCTCTTGTAATCTGCTTTCTACAGATAGCTCTGCTTCCAGCTAGAAAATATATTTTAGTAGTTCTTTGATTTGAGCTTATCTAGAAGAACAGAATGCTGAGCATGCATCCCCCTTCTGGCTATGCCAGAATCTGAAGATGCAGTATTTAGTTAGTTAGATGAAATTTTAAACGTGATTTCCCATTCTGTATTTCAGATTATCAATGGGTATTTTGTGCATTACTTTGCACCCCAAGAAATGCCAGTGTTTCCCAAAAATGTCATCTTTGTTATAGATCGAAGTGGCTCCATGGCAGGCAGAAAAATTGAACAGGTAATGGACCTCAAAGTACTGATCTCTACTTGTGTCAGTCACACACAGCAGCCTTCAGAGGAAGTGTCTGTGAATTTCACTTCTGAAATACACACCGGTTTTGTAGACAGCAACGTTTTCAGACATAGAGAAACACTTGAATATATGTGTGCACAGATTTGAGCTATTAAAGAGCAACACTTTTCTTATGTGGCTGTTCTCACAAGTGTCAAACATTAAGGCAGAGAGCAATTTTTTCTGTATCTTTACAGAGTAATAATTTCTATTTTTTTTAATGAATTTTAAAGAATCCATTTATCTGGTTTACCTTTCTTGATGACTGTGCATGTAGCTTTGCTAGGGAGCAGACAAGTCCACTACAGCCCTCATAGGGGTTTCTTTGTGTCTGCAAGTTAAATGAATCAGCCACTACTGGCAGCCTCAACCTGAAAAATGCCATTAGCACTACGTAAGAGCATTGGGCTACATCTCAAATAGTGCTGTTGAGAAACCTCTTTATTACACAGCAATTCCAATTCTGGTTCTGATGGAGAAGTAGTAATATTTAAAGCTATTATTTTCTCCTTGGAACAGACCAGGGATGCCCTGCTGAAGATTTTGCAAGACCTCCGACCAGAAGATCATTTCAGCTTTATCACCTTTAACAGCAAAGTGGTGGAGTGGAAGAGCTCTTTGCTGCCAGCCACTGCAGAGAACGTGGCAAGTGCTGCAAGATTTGTGCAAACTCTTTCTGCTAGTGGAGGTACAAGGCACCATCTAGACGCTTGTCACCGCAGTCACGCACTCAGCATAATATATTGCTTAGAAAACAAATATTTTCATTTATTGCATACCCTCACAGAGCTACCATCAGTGTTCACAAAGCAAGGAAGTATTTTAATATTTATGAGTGGGAGAGAAAGACTGGACATGGGAGTGGACAGATTGGTGACTACATTGTGATGTGGATAAAGAGAGACAGTTGCATCAGATCTAGGAACCATACAAGCCGCAGAGATTTTTCAGAATGTTTCAGATTTTTGGAACAGAGGTGGCTGGAAGATTTCCCAATAGTACCTTTATTCCTACAGGAAAATGTTAATTTAGTCAATATTTGACAACAATTTGCTGTTTAGTTTATTTTTTAAATATCAAGGTTCCCCTTGTAAAATAAAATACATCCAAAGTCATACACCTGAGTAAGCCACACTACAGAAACAAACCAGTCAAAATAGGCATGAAGCATTTCAACTGCTCTGCGCCACTCAGTGTGCTCTGTTTTTTTCAGTTTTAAGCACGTCTAAAGGCTCTATCTCCTGTTATTATTATGCTATTGGTATTTATGTAGGGGTTTTTTATCCCAGGTGTGAACAGCAACAAAGCCATATGTGCCTAGCTCTTTTCTTTGACTTCTCAAATAAGGCTAAGAGATGGTTCTGAAAAGTGTGTTGACAGATGACAGTGTATTTATTCAAGCACTTTCTAATGGCTCTAGACATGTTTGTATTTCCCATTACATATGTGTGGAAAATGATCCCAAAAGAATACTCAACCATTGTCACTGCAATATATACACTGTAATTATGCCTAGTAGGCTGAAGCCCTACATCCTCATCTCTCTGAAGGATTACTTCCTGCAGAAAACTGTAACTGTGCAGGGCCTCTGTGGATAAAATGTGCTGATTTCTTCAGATGATGATCTTTCCAGGTGAGTGATGCTAGCTTTCTCATTATAGGCACAGATATCAATCATGCCCTGCTGACCGCTGTGAGCGGGCTGGAGAAAGCTGAGGGGCTGCTGGAATGGAGTGTCTCCATGATAATTTTGCTGACAGATGGCCAGCCCACTTCTGGTGAGTCAGTACTAGCTCAGTCCTTCCTCTCCTGGATTTGTTTTATCTTTTACACTTGCATCCCAGACTGGTAGAAGTAGCCTATGCTTCAGAAGAGCTTTGTTACAAGCAGACTGGGTCATTTCTGGGTCTGTGCTGGAAAGAGGATGATTATGATTATTGTTGGAGATACTCTGGGCACAGCTGAAACGTGAAAGTAAAATACTTACAGCCAGAGCAAATACATGGACATTTTGCATATATTACGTATGGTCCCATTTGAGAGGTATTGCTTACGCTTTTTCACCCTCCTTGACCCAAACTTGAGATATTTTCAAGGGGTCTCTTGTTTTGTATTATTTTCCATGTCCAGCTCTTAACTAGTAGTTAGCTGTGATAGCACAAACCAGAGGGCTGAGATGAAAACGTTGCATTAAAGAAACAGTAACTTCCAATGCAATGGCATAAACATCGCTTGTTCTGAACAGGAGCTGGTCTAAGTTTTGTGTGGCAAACGGTAACTCTTCGAGTCCAGCAGTATTAATTCAGTTGTAAGCCTTCTAATAAGATCAGTCTGCCTTTCACATCGTGTGAGCCTTACTGGTTTGGGGTCAGTTTATTTGTTTGTTTTTTTTGATTAGATATAATTCATCTTAGAGTGCTGCCTACTCAACACAGCCACAGTGAGTCTCAAGTTTTCCCAGGCACATCACACATCCACAAGCTGGCTAGAAATCAGGCCAGTGTGGAGTGCCAGGTGAACACATGCAGCGTTACTGCATACATTGCCTTCCTTGGCAAAGCAGGCTGAAAGGGAAAAATCTGAGCTGCTCCCATAATACTGCTACAGGCAGTTCCTGCCTGGAAGTGCTGATAGGGAAGCTCTCCATACAGTGGCTCTTCAAATGGGATGAGATGATAGCATGAAAATCTTTTCCCTTTGTTAGCAAAAGGGCTGAGAGAGGAGCATGGCTGAGTTAATTGGCAGTCTGTGTGAATTACACCATTAACCAGTCCATTCTTCTCTGAATTGATGCGCATAATTTTTATGGATGGTACTTGTCTTCCCAATGCTTGATCAAGTGTTTCCATCCCTTGCTCTTTTAATTTGTAGAGCCCCTTTTGTCCTGAAAACCTCCTCTGACCCCCACAGTCTTGTAAAATATTTTGCACTTACTCATGGCAACATGCGTAGGAGTTCGTAAACATCATTAAGGGGGGAGAATGAGGTTCTGGCACTCCAGTGATGCTTTCATCTTCAATTCAATTACTGGAATTCCATCCCATATATTTTCAAGATTTTATTCTGAATAATTTCTAAAAGGCTGTAGGCAGAGTTTTCCATTAAACCTGCTGCTGTCTTTTTCCACTTTTTGAAAACCCAACCAAATAAGTGTATATCTTTGTTTCAATTCCAGGTGAGAGTAATGTGGAAGTTATCCAAGAAAACATTCAGAAAGCAGTCAATGGGAAATATGCTCTCTTCTGCCTTGGCTTTGGGTTTGATGTCAGTTTTAAGTTCCTGGAGAAAATGGCCCTAAGCAATGGGGGAATAGCACGTCGTATATATGAAAATGCTGATGCAGCCTTGCAGCTCCAGGTCAGGACTAAGGAATATGCCAGAAAAAACATGTATCAGCTATGGCTTATGTCTAGTCTTGGAATATTTTCTGAGATAAAGAGTTGGGTTTTAGTTTATCTGGTGATTTTGGGGAGGGAGGGAAGCAGTTTGGGAGCATCTGAGGGTTTGTACCCTAACTGTGATTCAAGTCCTTCTCAAATCACTGTGTTTGGACAAACCTGGAAACTCGCACATTTCTGTATCTCTGCAAAAAAACCACAATTGTCCAGGGGAGGTGATGGTAAGAAAATGTCTGTTCGTGGATCCTATTTTAAACCCCCTGAAGCACCATTGGAAGCTATTTGTTATGGTTTCCTTAAAACTCAGGGGGTAGTCCAAGGTGCATACAGGCAAACTGGCTCTGCACTCTGCAATACCGCCAGCCTGAATCATTCCTGCCCATTTGGAGAGGTGCTATAACTTCAGAGATGTTCTCTTTTTTGGGGAAGCCAGTTCCACCTGGTTTGCTGGATGTGCAGGGACTGGATTTGCCTCATGCCAGACCAGTCCAGAAGGAGAGTCATCCTCAGGATTAGTCAAGTTTACAAAAAGTCAGATTTCAAAGGGGCTAAAGCAAAACACTTGACTGAGTGCGATGGGGATCCTGCCTGGGTATTTGAATTACTATGAAAAGTGTTGATATGACATCTCCAGCCTGGTTGAAGAAGATATGCTGAGCCTTGGGAAGAAATATGTATGGTATTTTTCCTAGCAGCAGTCTTACACTGATGAAGAAAAAGCTTTGGTCCCTCTTTTTTAAGGGGGATTTAGACATTCAGTGTATTGTTTTGCATAATTTTGCACTCATGTGTGCACTCTCTCTCTGTTTCTTTTTAGGGGTTTTATCAAGAGGTGGCTACCCCAATATTAAAGCAAATTGAAATGCAGTATCCGGAAAATGCCATTGAGGGACTAACCAAAAGTGATTTCAAGTTGTTTTTTGAAGGATCTGAAATTGTTGTATCTGGAAAAATTAGCAATGAGCTTGATCTTTTGCCAGTAGAAATTAAAGCTCAGTCAGTAAGTGCTTAGTTTACTAACTGTGAAAAATGTATAACCCTTTGGTCTTTTATAGTTCAGTAGAAGACTTCAGGAAGTCTTTGGTGCACAATACATGTTCTCTGCATTTGGGCATTGTGCTGCTTTCCCACATGGGGAAAATACTTGAGAATTCAAGCAGTTTTTCTTCTGAATGTACTGCAAAATAAAAACCTTGAAGTATATCCACAAATAAGCAGTCATTTAATCCTTTCAAAAATCTAATATTTTGGCCTTTCAAGCATTTTTAGGAAACTCGTTTGTATTTTTAGAATGAAGAAGGAAATAAGAATTATTCATCTCAAAAATAATGAAAAAGAACAATTTCATTACCTTCTTTTTTCAACACTGTTTCAAGTTCATAAATGTAAGATCCAAAATACATGCTGCTTTGGTAGTTTGGAGTTGCATTTTTCAATGGGGAAGGACAAAATTGAAGGACAAAAAGGGCACTTTGGTACTGAAAGATGTTATTTGAAGTTAGGGACTGTAGTGATAGAACAAGGGGTAATGGGTTCAAACTTCAACAGGGGAAGTTTAGATTGGGTATGAGGAAGAAATTCTTTACTGTGAGGGTGGTGAGGCACTGGAATGGGTTGCCC
>JAOEHY010041925.1:0-27104 GCA_025447955.1 Psilopsiagon aurifrons
ATTAAAAAAAAAAAAAAAATTCACAAAAAAACAAAAAAGCACTTAATTTTGGGGGTAATGTTTTGAAGATCTCTTTACCTGTGCTGGGCCAACTCTAATGCATCCACCTGGGAATTTTACTTGCTTTTCTTGCTATTTAAGACAGACTCATACAATTCAAATTGCAGATTTAGGTACAGCCAGATCAAAACATTATCAGATTTTATGGAAGCTAATTCAGAGGGTTTTAGTGAGCCTTGTCAGGCAGATTATCACAGCTTTGACAAAGGAAAATATTAATAAACAGGAATGGCTATATATAAGTACACATGTGTTTGAAAATTGGAAGTAACATTTGCATAAATGCAGCAGTGCATAAACAGGGGTGGATTGGTGATTATTTCGTAGTTTTAAAAGTTCTGTGGTGAAACAAGTTTCTTCCTGCTTTTTTGGAGCTTGTTACCAAGTAGCTGTGTCCCTACACAAAGAGGATGTTATTGTACCTCAAAATTCATTATCAAATTTTAGCTCTGGATTTTCTTTACCTCCTCCCCCTCTGGCAGTGCAGGAGGATGGGGAGTGGGGGTTGTGGTCATTTCATCACACATTGTCTCTTCTGCTCCTTCCTCCTCAGGAGAGGACTCCTTACACTCTTCACCTGCTACCTTGTGGGGTCCCTCCTACAGGAGACAGTCTTTCATGAACTTCAACATGAGTTCTTCGCATGGGCTGCAGTTCATGAACTGCTCCAGCATGGGTCTTTTCCATGGGGTGCATCCTTTGGGAACAGACTGCTCCAGTGTGGGTCCCCCCAGAGTCACAAGTTCTGCAGCAAACCTGCTTCAGCATGGGCTCCTCTCTCCATATGGCCACAGGTCCTGTGAGGAGCCTGCTCCAGTGCGGGCTTCCCACAGGATCACAGCCTCCTTCAGGCATCCCGCTGCTCCAGCATGAATCCTCCTTGGGCTGCAGGTTGATATCTGCTCCACCATGGACCTCCATGGGCTGCAGGGCAGACAGCCTGCCTCACCGTGGGCTGCACCATGGGCTGCAGGGGAATCTCTGCTCCAGTGCCTGGATCACCTCCTCCCCCTGGTTATTCACTAACCATGTTGTCTGCGGAGTTGATGCCGTCACATATTCTCACTCCTCTCTCCATCAGTTTTGTTTTCCCTGTTCTTAATGAAGTTATTGCAGAGGTGCTACCACTGGTGGACATGGGCTTGGCTTTGGCCAGTGGTGGGTCCATCTTGGAGCCAGCTGCATTGGCCCTTTCAGACATAGGGGAATCTTCTGGCAGTTTCTCAGAGAAGCCATCCCTTTAACCTCTCTTCCCCATCCCTTTAACCTCTCTTCCCCATCCCTTGCTCTCCCTCCCCTTTCCCCCCAAAACAAAACCCCAAAACAATAAAAAAAAACCCCTTGCAGTGCAAACACAATACATTCTCTGTAGCTGGAAAGTTCATGCTGGAAACTTTTCCAACACTTTGTATAACTGTATCTTGCTAAAGAGCTGGAATGGTTTTCAGAGCTCTCCATTCCATAACACTGAAGGTGATTCTCAAAGTTGATTTGAGCTTTCAGAGATTACACAGGTTTGGGTTTTGTTGTGTTTTTTTTTTTGTTGTTTGTTTGTTTGATTTTTTTTTTTTGGGGGGGTGGGTTTTTTTGTTTGTTTGTTTGTTTTTTTTTTGTTATTTTTTCCCTGATTAACAGAGGCACTGATGTTTGTTCCTTTGGTGCGTACTCCTTCTTGCAAAAAGGCATGGATATTCTTGTGAGCATCAATTACTAGTGGACACTGAATACAACAAAATGGTGTTAAAATATGAATGAGAATACAAGAAGATGGTGATAGCAACATGCTCACTGGACTGAATTCTATCACTGAAGTGAAGCTCGGGGAGACAGTGGTAGTGTGACTTGTTTCAGAAAAGTCAAATGGTGTGGATTTATTTTTTTATTTGTTTTTCCTTTTTCCTTCTTAATGAGGATGTTCTATGTACTGTGACCACTGAGACATGAAATCTTACAGTGGTACTGATGCTGGAGAGAATGCACCATTTTTCCAGCTTGCTCTAAGTAGGACTGAGCTTTCAGTTCTCTTTAATAATGTATCAAGTAAAAGTATGGAGGTAGGTCAGAAAGCCAAACCGAAAATATTGATAGGATGTCTTTTATTGGTTTTGAAATACATGTGAAGCTTTTAACATGAGACATAAGGTGATTTCTTCCCTTATATATTCTGCATAGGAAGCGAAGATGAAATGCCATCTGAAAGTAGCATTATTGACTTTTCTTTTTTTTTTTTTTGTTTATCTTCCCCTGAATTGAAAGCTAAGCCATAATTGATCTGGGATAGTAAAACCTCATAGCTCTTGGCTTTCTGCCAGCTGTCATGTTAAAACACTTAGGGAATTAAAAATCTTTTACAACAGCCTTTCCATATCTTGGTTCTCTAGACTGAGTAGGAGGTAAACATCAATGGCAAGTAACAAAGTAGCTACTTCAAAGAGCTGCCAAACAGCATTACATTTTTACAAATTGTTACTGATTTCAAATGTTGAGTCAGATAAACCACTTTTCCTGTTGATGTATATCTTGGCGAAGTATAAAACCTGAAATTGCCTTTGTGTTCACCCAGAGTTTCTTGTACTTGCTGCTAAAGTCCCTAGAGATATTACAGTTTGGGTTACTTTTCTATTATGTAATGTCTGTGAATGCCATATTCCTTAAACGTTCCATAGACTTCATGAAGAAAGTAAGCCTAAGTAGAATATAAAAGCTATGTAGCTGTATTAGAGGTCAGCCTCAGTAGTTGTTTTGCAGGAACCCATTTGCTAAAAAAAAACCACAACCTGTGAATCTTCACCCTGCTCATCATTTTGACTTCAAATGATTAAATGATGTGAAGAGAACTTACAAGGCATGACTTTGAAAATGAGCTTGTTTGTATTTTATACTGCAGTATTTATATAGCACAGGAAAATACACCTTTTCCTATGTCTAGTCCTGCTTCATGAGGATCACAGTGTCAAATTATATACTGTGTGCATTTTGACTGAAGAAATAGAGGTGGAAAGTTCATGTTCAATAAGATAAGTTACTTTTTAAACTTTGTCTCCTTCTCATTGGAATGCAAGTTTAGTGTGTAATTTTGGAACTGATTTTAAGGTTCTAATTAGTCCCTAGAGCATTCATGTGGGCAATAGATTGCTCATTAGTGTATCAACTTTCCATTGTGGTGATTCGCTATTCCTCATGTCTAACGTGGAAATTGAAATGAAGAATGTTAATTTGCCTTCCAGATGTTGCAACTGCCTGTCCAGATAAGAAGTCCATCTTAATGTACGTGACTTCTCTCTTCCAAGTTCTGCCCCAGCAAGTCACTATGGAAGCCATCAGGGAGGTGGAGATGTTGCCGCGACACTCAAGGGTCACTACAGAAGAGCACGTACAAGTACATCATCAACAGCTTTTTTCACAAGAAGTGAGTTGTTTCACTTTTCTGCTTTCATCTTGCTTCTCTAAGGTGGTTGTTTTCCTTACCTGCCCCATAAGTTTGATCTTAGATGGCCAATGGAAGGCAAAAAAATCAAGGGCATAATGGATAAAGTCTCCATCACAGGCAAGTCAAACGTACTTGTCTTCAAGAACTGTGCCTCTGTACTGCTTTTCACCTTCATGAGGCTGTTTTAAACGTAAGTATTCAGCAAATAAGTGCTTTGCTCTTCTCTTTTACAGCACTGGGTGTTTTGATTGTGAAAGGGCACAAGGAAGAACACAGGAACTGGGGGAGGATTTACATTTAAACAACATTTTAACCTTTCTTAGAGAATAGTAGTTGATGTTTCTCCATATTCATGAAACTTTTTTAGCTTTTTTTTTTTTTCCACTGACTTGTATTTTTAGACCACTGGATGACATCTCAAAAATTTCACGTAATATTGGAATTAATTTATGTTTGCTATGTCAGTTATGTTTTTTACTGAAATCAGACAGTGTCTGCTGAATTGTTTAGTGGATTTTAGGCATAGTGTGCTTGTCGGAATTTAATCTGTTTCTTGCTTTTGGGATGCTCAGTTTCTTTTAGAGTACTGAGCAGATGAATATTGGCTCTTTTATTTAGCGTGTGCTACAAGATCACTTGTCTTCTGAGCCTTTGCTTGTAAATTATAAAGGACTTTAGATTTAAATTGGTAGTCTGATAGTATTGAGTCTTGATAGTTTGTGACTTTTGTAGAGGATGTCAGATTAAATTACAATTTTTCTTGATACCATCCCAATCTTGGCTGCTGAATGCCAGCACAGTCCTTGAAAAATATAACTGGTAATGACCTTCTTACTACTTTAATTTCAGTGACACTTAAATTCATTGGTTGACTTCTGTAACCCATGCTCTTATCCATATATTTGTTCTTTCCACCTCTAATTTATTCTTTATAGATCACAATCAATGTACCCCAGAGGCCTTCACCATCTCCTAAACCACGGTTCAAAAGTTACGCATATACACAAGCTGTGTATGTCACATCCCCTGACCAAAAAAGGAGGCAGGTTCCTCCACAGGTCTGTCAATATTGTCATTTCTTTTAAAGCTTTATTAAGCTTTTGCTTGGAGTGAAAGTGTTCGTACATTTTGCTTATACCTGATCTTGATCCTTTTTCAGTTTGTTTTTTTTTTTTTTTTTCATTAGCATCTGTAAAGTGGTTACTTTTTTGCTGCATATTTCAGCATGGCTGGCAGTAGGTGTTATGCTGATTGTTAGGGATGAATAACATTCAAACACGACTGGTTTAGAATCATAAACTGCTTCCTTTGTTACGTCTTTTTTTTTTTTTTTAATAGCACAAATATTGTCTTAAATGGCTATTAGAGGAACAAACCAAACGCAAGCTATATTTGTCATCCAATTACTGTATTTCTGTCTCAAGTTTGATTACAGAAAACCAGGAACCATTTGTTTTCTCTTGTTTTTCCTTACCCTAATATCTGTTAAAGAAAATAAGTGCTGGTGTTTCTCAGAAGGTTACTGTAGTTGGAAAGAAGGGATTGGAAACAATAAAATAATATTCTTTATATGACCTGGATTATTAGCTTTTAACAGATGGTCATTTTATCACAAATGGCATCATGCCAACATTCAGATTAGGGTTTTATGTTTGGTTTTTTTGACCTTTAAATAGTTTAATAAAACTTATTTCAAGCAAACCTTATAATGAGCATTTCAGTAGACAGATTTTTATAATTTCTGACAAGTGTGAGATCCAAAGGTCGTATTGTGTAATGCAACAGGCTTTCCTTTCATTACTTTGGGGAAAAGGTGTCTGCATGCATTTGGCACTACAATATGAGTTTGTTTGTGAAGACTTAATTCTGTCTAGCCTCTAAAAATTTATTGCAAAATTGCACTTCAATTCAACAGTATGTTTCCAAATCTACTCTTCAACTGATGGGTATTTTCCTGAGTAATCACTTCCTTTAAATACTCCAGGAAATAAATCCTGTGCACATAAGCATGGGCCCTGCTGCATTATCCTAACGTCAGATGCGTTACGCTGATGCAGCTTTTAAACAAGGTATTTTAAAACTGGTATAATTGACCTGTTAGATACTATACTGATAATTAGTTACTACAGTACCTTAGATACTATTCTGGTAATTGAGAAGGATGAAGAGTGGTGATTTACTATAGCTTTATGTTTTCAGGGGCTCTAGGAAATTCTGTGAATTGTTAGTTCACATTTGTATGGCAGGTGGGTCTATATGTTTATCTGAGGTAGGGACATTTGAAAAGGCCAGATTGCTTATCTCTACTGATCATTAAGGTGATGATTTCATTCCTTCCCCCAGTGATTTCAATGCAATGGAAACTATATTGTAATGCTTGTGTAGAATGCTCTTACTCTAAGATACTGCCACATCTACTTTGTGGGTTTAGAGTGCATGTACATACTGGAAGTATGCAAAGGAAGGCACGCATAGATTTTTCCATGTTCATTCTAAACAGGGAGGCATTTCTCTCTATATATACACAATAGCATTAAGGGATTTTGCTTTATAATTTTCTGAGATTCAGAAATGTTCTATGCAATAATATTAATATGGGTGTGTTAGCCTAAGGTAAACAGTGAGCTATGGAGAGAAGTAGGAAGAGATGGTACCTTTTAA
Organism: Psilopsiagon aurifrons; assembly: GCA_025447955.1. Taxonomy (NCBI): domain Eukaryota; kingdom Metazoa; phylum Chordata; class Aves; order Psittaciformes; family Psittacidae; genus Psilopsiagon; species Psilopsiagon aurifrons. Next base: position 6,152 of record JAOEHY010041925.1, read on the forward strand.
AAGAACAATGCATTTGTATTGGGCAGGGGGGGAACAAATGCTTTTTTAGATGTTCAGTCCTTCTTCAGAAGTTCCAGTCCTGAAAGCACAAGAAAAATATAAGAAAACTGAGAATGTCAAAAATATAAAAAATATAAAAAAATTATGGAACAATATGGTGTTTGGAATTTAGCCACACTCTCTACAGAAAGCATTTGTTTTATTTGAACTATGTTTAGCTCTAGCAAAGAAATAATACATATATTTTGATGGAGTAAAAATCCTTAAAAATGCAAAAGGAACTTTCACTTGCCTGACTGTGATGTCATTAGAGCAAACCCAGTGATTTAAATAAACTGTGGATAATGTACTGAGACAGCAAAATTTAAAAAATAAATATACGTATTTTAAAAGGTAGAAAAGAGATTTTCACGTATTGTTTTTAAAGTTCGAAGTTATTAAAAGAAAAAAGTACCACTTGTCGAATGATTTCAGCAAAGTGGTTTGCAATTCATTTGGAAAATACATTAAAGTATGTTACCTCTCAAACATGAGCAAGACATAAAGTTCATGTTTTATATGTTACTGTTCAAGAGAATCTTTTAACTTTAAAGTATAGCTTCTATTAATGTAACGTTGATACTTCTTCAGTCTAGAAATATATAAAGTAAGTTTTTCTACCTTTCTTTTTAAGAAAGGTCTTCTGTCAGTTCGAATTATTTTTCATATGCTTTGTTCAGTGGAGAACATTATCTCAAGTTAATCTATTTGCACAAATATAATAAATGTAACATCGGTTTGTCTTCATAGTCTATTCTGATCCTTTTCTTCTAGAGCATAAAGAAAGGAATTTCAAAAAAGAATTCTATTGTCTGTCAGAAAGAAGCAAAAACCCTAAAACAGAAAAGGGCGAAGGTGGAGAGAGTGAGAGAGCACAGATAATAAACTCTAAAGATATTCCTTCCTTTGACTGAAAAAACCAACCAACCAAAACACCTAAAAATCCCAACCAAACACACACACACACGCACACACACACACACACACACACACAAATCCCAAACCCATTCACAAAGCATCATGCAAATACTGATTGTGTCAGGAAAGGCTTCACATGTAGAGGGCAGCAGCTTCAGATGAAGTCAAAGACTGTCAGTGATATAAGGGAGGACAAGCCAGAACCAGGAATTGACTGTCTGTTATGGGATTAATAGCAGAGGTAGCATGTTTCCTCTGTGTTTACTGCTTCTACACAATTTGTGCTGAGATAGTATTTTATTCAGTATAGCCTCTTGGCTATTTGTTCCATACACTTATCATTTCATACAATTAACAAGTGAATTTCATTGTTGAGGTGTCATACATGTAAGGAAAGAGTAACGTTTTCAGTATTAATTTTGACCTTTTATTTACATAGTCCAGGGAAAAGAGCTCGTTTTTTTCTTCTACTATAATAGCATCTTCATTACAGAGTAAGCGTGTTGAATCTCATTGCATAAAACATGGCTAATTTAAATATGTTTCATTTAATTGTAACTTTCCCCTAAGATGATCATTTAATCAAGTTAGTAGCTTTCCACTTATTAGGATTATCCTTTCTCAAGGCTGAGAAGGGGACTAAGAGATAAATCAAGGTTGGTGGTACACTGCCAGAACTCAGGGACTTCCTGTTGCTTTTTTGCATGTCTTTTTGCTCTGGGGATATGAATTGCCGCCTTTCCTTTTCATAGAATCATAGAATAGTTAGGGTTGGAAGGATCTTAAGATCATCTAGTTCCAACCACCCTGCCAAGGGCAGGGACCCCTCACACTAAACTATGTCATCCAAGGCTCTGTCCAGCCTGGTCTTAAACACCGCCGTGGACGGAGCATTCACAGCTTCCCTGGGCAGCCCATTCCAGTGCCTCACTACCCTAACAGTAAAGACCTTCTTCCTCATATCCAGTCTAAACTTCCCCTCTTTAAGTTTGAACCCATTATCCCTTGTCCTATCACTGCAGTCCCTAATAAAGAGTCCCTCTTCAGCATCCCTATAGGCCCCCTTCAGATATTGGAAGGCTGCTATGAGGTCTCCATGCAGCCTTCTCTTCTCCAGGCTGAACAGCCCCAACTTTCTCACAGTCTGCCTTCATCAATGAGGTGCTCCAGTCCCCTGATCATCCTTGTGGCCCTCCTCTGGACTTGTTCCAACAGTTACATGTATTTTTATGTTGAGGACACCAGAACTGCACACAGTACTCCAAGTGCGGTCTCATGAGAGCAGAGCAGAGGGGTGGGATCACCTTCTTCAACCTGTTGGTCACACTCCTTTTGATGCAGCCCAGGATACAGTTGGCTTTCTGGGCTGTGAGGGCACGCTGCTAGCTCATGTTTGGTTTCTCATCAAAACCCTTTGAGTCTGCCCACTCCAGAAGCCATTGTTATCATTTGATAGCCATCCAGTGGTCCAGTTAATCAGATGATGATTTTAGTTCTTCTCTAGAAAAAAGCTGCATTATCACAAGTACATAAATGTTTCTGCTTCTTGTCCAATTCATTTAAGTTTTCATTGCTACTGTTTTGATTGTGCAACTGTTCTGTTGATTCATTGAGACATATCAGGATGGTTATGGATGCCTAGCTTTTTGTTAGTATTAAAGTGGATTCTTTACTGTTCTGGATTCAAACAGTTACTGGTTATGCAGATAAAAAAAATTAAAAAAACCACCAAAACCAAGACCAAACAAAAAACCCAAAACCAACCAGCCAAACAAACAAAAGAAACCCCACAAAACCAAAGAAAATAGTTTTGATCGTTTAAAGTGTACTACAGTTTTTATTTGTAGTAGTCCCAGTAAATTGAATGGCAAGTAATTTTAATTTCAAAGCAGAAGTGCACTAAAGAGACTCAAGTATAAGGGCTACACTTTGAACTGTTTGCAGGCTTTGCGTATTGCATTTAATTTATCCTCTTCATTTCTCTTCTTTGACTCCAGTGGTATAGTGTTGGTCACCTAATGCAATTAACTTCTAAGAGTGAACTCTATATGTGAGCTTTGGGCTCTTTCATATGGAATCAGTGGTCCGTCTATACTGATTAACCGGACAGAATAGTGCTGCTGGCTGAAATACTTGGAAGAATTTTTCGGTGGTGTTATCATATGCAACTTGTGTTTCCTGGGAAATTTGTACAAAGATGTTTTGCTAGTGGCATATGATATCAACAGGAACTATTTCGTTTCAGTTATCTGAAGTAAGAGGCATGCATTTTTTAATTCAACTTGAGAAAATATTTTCTTATTTCCCTGCTATAAAAGTTTGAAAGCAGAAGGAGAAAATAACTTTTTATTATAAAAGAACACTTTCTCTTAAAGAGGAAGTGATTTGAGAGAGTCATAGAATCATTGAATAGTTAGAGTTGGAAAGCACCTTAAGAACATCTAGCTCCAACCCCCCTGCCATGGGCAAGGATACCTCACACTAAACCATGTCACCCAAGGCTCTGTCCACCCTGGCCTTGAACACCACCAGGGATGGAGCATTCACATGTTTCAGTAGGCAGAAGTGTATATGATAATTTCATAAAACTTTTTTTTTTCCAGTTGATATTGCAATTTGCAAATGTTGAACTGATTATTTATGAAGAGTTTGTTTTGTTTTTTTTAACTAGACAATATGAATTATTCAATTTTATATATTTTTCAGTACCAGCATTTTTTTTAAAAAAGGCTGATACTGATTACATGCACAGAAAATAAGCTATCAGAAGTGTGTGCTATTTGTAGAAACCATTAGGGGAAATGCAGTGTTCCTCAGTATTAGTTTACAATCATGGGTTCAGCAGTAGCAGTAATTTTTCTCCTTAGTAGCTGGTGCAGCACTGGTTTTGGCTTTCAGCCTGGGAGCAGTGCTGATAACACCAATGTTTTCGGTTACTGCTTAGAATGTTTTGGTTTGACCAAGGACTTTCTGAGTCTCATGCTCTTCGAGGGAGGAGGGGAAGCCAGGAGGAAGCAGAGGCAGGACGCCTGACCCAAACTGACCAAAGACGTGTTCCATACCACAGCATGTCATGCCCAGGATGTAAAAATGGAGGGCAGGGACCCGAAAGAGGGGGGATTTGCTGCTGGGTCAGTCTTGGTAGTGGGTGGTGAGTGGTTGTATTTTCTTCCCTTATCATTATTATTATTGGTGTTAGCAGTAGTGGTTTGTGTTCTACCTTAGTTACTAAATTGTTCTTATCTCAACCTGTGGGGGTTGCATTCTTTCTATTCTCCTTTTCATCCCTCTGGGGGGAAGAAAGAGGGGGGAGTGAGTGAGCAAACTGCGTGGCTGAGAAATTTGAACCATGACAAAGGAGTAACTTGCTGTGTTTGGATTGACAATAGGATCGAGAAACAGAGATTCTGCCATGTTGTGTTCATTCTAAGAGGTATAAGAACAGGAAATGTCTACATGGTTGCATAGGTTTTCCCGCTCCAGACCCTTTATGTTGGTATGGAATTTTCAATATGTTTACCTTTTAAAAAGGTGATCTACTTGTAATTATCAATTCCTTTTCAGAACACATTTCAGTTTTCTTCCAGTATATGTGATCTTAAAAATCCTGGTTATTTTGCTGACCTCATTTATTCCTATTCACATTCTTAATCACAACACTCTTGTGTCTTCTCCATGTCACCAAGTAAATGCGTTCTCTCTTATGCTGTACTATGTTTTGCTATTTCCAGTCTTTTCCCATCTGTCCTGTCTCCTTTAAATTCAGAAAATACTTTTCTTCTTCATTGATGTAATTTAAAATAATTTTTAACAACAACTTACATTCATTCAGCCTCCTGATTTTCCCAATTTTATTTTCTTTTTCACTGCCCAGCCTTGTTTCTCACTTTGTTCCCATTAGGTGAACATGCTTGATGGCTACTGCAATGGATATGTGATTTAATACCTAGAGTTTATAGTCATGATGTTTTATTAAATATGAGTACATTTCTTTAAGATATGATGTAGTATAATACTGCTTGGGAAAATTTCACCTGTAATTAATTTCTGCCATGCGAGGGATGTCAGATAAAAGTACCTGATAAAATATGCGTGGGCTCCATTTCAACATTCTGATACTCATTTGAAGAATGAAAATAGTTAATTTATTTCTAGGAGAATGTAACTTTAAAAAAAAATAAATTAAACCACGTTGATTCCAGAATGAAGAAGTTGCTTTTTGCCAGTCTCAAGAGTAACGTGGAAAAGTAGAAGACAAAGAGGGAGTGTTAACAAAGAGCCAATGTAGAGAAGAATATGGCTACAAAGCAGTGCATTTGTAATATACTTTTTAAACTGAATTGTTTTGAGATATTAATGTCTGTTGGAGAATTTAGCTGCTGAGCAAGCTACACATCAGTTATACATTGTCTCTGTAATGAGAATTTAGAACCCTGTAAATCACTGTTCTTGAAGTGTGCTTTCATGCCCACCTCATTAATAATTATATTTGAGTAGTGATTTTAATTAAGCAAATTCCTTCTGAACAGAACCTGAAGGTAAATTCAAGTCACATCCTCACACATGACTGCACTGCAGTTACATCTTTGCTTAAGGAATATGTCTTATATTCTACCCAGTTAAGTGAGGTATAATTAAATATGAACTGCAAACATAAATGTATGAGAGAATAATGGTCTTTGAATATATTTTTATTTAGCTACTATAGGTTGCCTTTGTTTCATCATCTCAGAATAATGGGTATATTTCATATCTGCAAGAGAATAAATAAGAATTCATTATATGTAAGCAGTAACAATCATGGGTTAATATTTATCGTGTAGGTCAGAAGCTATTTTCATGCTAAAAATTTTAAAATGGCATGTGCAATGTAAGTACCTGCAAAAAACCCCGACAAAACAAATTATTTGAAGGCTTCCTAAGGTTTCAATTACCCTAAAATGTTAGCTTTTGCATATGAATTCACAATACAGTGTTTTACTCCACAGTTCCTAATGGAAGGAACAGTTGTCAATATTCAGTTTCAATTGTAAAAAGGTGGAATTATTTTTGTTGAAGATAATTTCTTTCACTTATTTCTTAATTTCCTCCTTTATATTTTCCTTTTTTCTGCTTTCATACACTTCCACCTAAATTTCAGAATCTCTGTAGTAGATCTGTGTGACAACAGAATAGTTTAATCAGAGCAAACTTCTCCCAGCCATGTATTCTGTTCCCAATAGCCATGGCCAGTAATGGATATGTAGTAACAGGAAAAAAGATAAGGCTGAATAAAAGTATTGAAGTATCTGTATATTCTCAGCCTCTACTGATTTCTTTTTTTGGCTCAGAAATTTTCCGAGCTGGAGCTGGTGTCTTTATATCTGTATGTCCTCAGTGGGTTTTTAGCCTATTCTTCCATTCAGTTACTTTTCTTTGTAAACATTTAGCAAAGTTTTTTTATATAATTATCAGTACATCCAGAAATACTTCTTGGTAGTTCCTGTTATTACAGAAAATATTTCTAATATCTTCATTGTTATTACCCAATTTATAAACCTGAGGCTGTGCATTCAGAAGAGGAGAAAAGCTGGTGTGAGATGTTATCATTTTGTCTCATTTCCATTAAATCTCTTGAACCTCTTCTGCAATAAATTTTTTTGTTAGCTTTTAATTTTAAATTGAAAAATTATCTTTTGAAGTGGCTTCTGTTGAAGGAGAACCTCCTTAATAGAAGCTAAAATACATTTAGAATAACTTCAAATGTAATAAGGATAAGAGCCATGAAGTTGGCATTCAGCCTATTCAAGCAAATCTGACTATTTAAGATTGAGATGACTTTGCATAACCAGCTTTTTTAACAGTGCCTTTCAACCATAATAGTGTGTAATGCCGAATACTTTGAAATCTCCAAGACCTCAACCTCAACTTCACTGAAACCAATTACTATGTCCACTAATGGACTCTTGTCCCAGAGTCTTTATTTCACAACAGAAAATAAGTCTTATTATAGATGTGTCTCTTTATAGCTAATTGCTCTTGCTATTGATTCTTTAGAAAGCATTTTGAAATTGTACTGTGTGAATATATAAAAAAGATAAATATTCTTATTGTAAAGACTAGATGGTTTTTAATGAAGATCTTGAAAAGAACTATTGTGGCTTGGTAGTCTAAAATAATAGTGAGATTGGTAGCTGGCTGTAATGATTAAAATAAGCTAAAAAATTATCTTCCTTATGTTAGAAAACAGTATAGTTTATGGCTGTGATATATTTGAAGTTATGTCTTGGATTAAATTTTACATAATATGCTTCTTAATTAGGTGCCTTTGCTTGTTAACTCTCACAAAAAGAAACCCAAAAAAACAGGCAAATGCAATTCAGAATACAGGTTAATTAAGATGTATATGGTTGCAATTATGCAAAGAAAGCTGTTAAAATTTTGTGATTGCACTGTTCTATCTTCTGGTCTTTATAGCGTAAGACTTTTTGTTCCTCATGTACCTTGGTGCATGGTAATTTGGATTTTGATATGAGGGAGCAAACTTTAATGGAAAGTAGTACTCTGGCATGAAAATCTGTTCATTTTCAGAAGTGTGTGCATGCGTGTGTCCTAAAACAGCCTGTTTAATTTAATGTGACTTCTGTGCTGAAATTCAGCAATAATTTTCATTTATCTCCTGAGGATGGAAAGACAGTGTTGTTACTTTTTTTAGAAGTTAATGGGTTTTAATTTGTAATTGTGAGTTGTATTAATTAATATAAATAATTAAATTTTACTTGTAGCTATTTTTCTAGACATTCATTACTGATATTTTCTTTTTCCACTAGAAGCTCTCTTACAGCATAGGTATCTTCTGTGAGATATACTGAGAGATAATCTGTTCTGTGAAGAACTTCAGCAGCAGAAGTACAGTTGATCAGATTTGTTAATTAAAATTGCCTGAAGTATCTTCACCTTTTTAAGGACTATTTGCATGATTTATAAATTATTATCGCCTACAAATTTCACAGAAGCTTGTGATAATTTGAAAAACTCTAGGGCACAGCAGGTTTATTTTCATGCTGATTTTGCTGGCCCTTAATCAGCAGTGTCTGGGTCCATTGCATACATGGCTCTCAGGTTGCAGTTTATTAAGTAAACCCAACTGTAAATGTATTAGTATGCTTATAATAAAGGATTGAAAGATAACCTGGAAATTTTAATTCTATTTGAATGCTCTTTGTCAGCTCCATTTCATTTTTTTACTTCAGTTTTTAAGGTCATACAGCCGGATACAGTTTCCATTTACTGCTTCTGTACCAATAAAATAAGGAAAATGTGATACAGCAATGACCTATGAGAATGTGTTTCCATAATTTGTGTTACATTGCCCTGACAGATTTAGTTTAAATCAGTATAGTGCCACTTGTAGAGCCTCTATTGAACCCCTAATGTTTGTTCCTTCTTTTGTGATAGAGTTCCTTACAGTGATAGATTCAAGTTAAAAAAAAAAAAAAATGAAATCAACCTTTATGTATATATTTTTACCTTTTCCATCCATTTCTTCAAATTGTCACTGTCTTGCACTTAGAATAATCTCACCTAAAGTGAGTGCAAATATTTTTCTTGGAAAGCTGTCATATCTCTGTATTTTTCGAGTTATTTTAAACTAGCCTGGGAATAATTGTTATTTCAGAAAAGGATTCAATTTAACCAAGAAATAAATCTCTGAAGAATCACAAATTTCCCATTTTCAGGGTATACTTAAATGTTAACAGGTAATTTATAGACACATATAGAATCATAGAATAGTTAGGGTTGGAAAGGACCTTAAGATCATCCAACCCCCCCGCCATGGGCATGGACACATCACACTAAACCATGCCACCCAAGGCTATGTCCAACCAGGCCTTGAACACAGCCAGGGATGGAGTATTCAGAACTTCCCTGGGCAACCCATTCCAGTACCTCACCACCCTTACAGTAAAGAATTTCTTCCTCATATCCAGTCTAAACTTCTGCTGCTTAAGTTTGAACCCATTACCCCCCATCCTCTCACTACAGTCCCAAATGAATAGTCCCTCCTCAGCATGCCTATAGGCCCCCTTCAGATACTGGAAGGCTGCTATGAGGTCTCTCTACAGCCTTCTCTTCTCCAGGCTGAACAGCCCCAACTTTCTCGTCCTATCTTCATAGGGGAGGTGCTCCGGTATCCTGTGAATATTAATGAACAAATTTTTATTTGGCTTTTGTCAGTTTCCTGTTTTCTCAGGTGGTTTCTTTGAACTGCAAACATTATTTGTAATGTATCCTTTCTAAATTCCAGAGAAATATACAAATTAATAATTACTGAATCTTCTAATATTTCAGTTACAATGATTTTGATACACCTTTATACCAGGTATGGAACTTAAGCAGAAAATTAATTTTTAAAATGCCGAGGAATAATCTTCAGAGAGTAACAGACACTGGCAACTCCTTTCTAGTCAGGTTGATGATTAAGCCAGTGCCAGAGATATTTTCATATTGCCACAATTAAATAGTCATTCCTTACTCCAGTTCACATAGAAGAGGAAAGATCTGGATTCCTTTCTCAATTGTCCAAAATATCTAAAATTAGTAGGGTTTTATTCTAAAATAAAAATTTCAACTAAAATTCTATATCAACTTAAAGCAAGCTATTCCTGAGTTAATGGCATTTTACAAACTTCAACACAGCATCTGTTTTCAAAACAAATCCATAATCAACTAATTTTATGTATTTGAAGTTCCTGATTCAGATACTACTCAAGATTTTTTGTGGATAGACTTCTTGCTCGTTGGAATAATGCCATTTAATTATCATTTCGTGTTTCAGAAGCTGTGCATACTATACATAAAAATCCAGCAGAAAAGGCCAGGTAACTGCTTCAACACATGTTCTAGAGATGCACAACTATAAATTAGCATTTTAAGTGCACTTCAGCATTTTTAAACAGAGCTCTGATCTTGGCAACACAGCAATATTCTTTTGGACAAACGCTGATATATATAGAGAGCAGTAGAACCCTTGTCAAATTAGTCTTAAGTAAAAGATACAGCTTCCTGTTATATAGATGGACAAACTTCATAAAAATGGGATAAATAATAAAGATCCCTTCTTTCTTTTTATTCATTACACAAGGAAAGCACTGAGTTCTCTCTATTCACTAATTCACATTAATCAGTGAAAGGAAAAGGAGTGATAGTGCCACCAACTCAGAAAAATGCCAGGATAGATTTAAGGTTATACTTCTGCAGAAAAAATTCACAGAGTATCACGTGGAAGAGCCTCCAAATGTAGTTTGAAAACTTAAGATAACTATTTTATTTTGTGAATCCTCTGTTCTGTTTCTGGTTCCTCTCCTTCTTATTTAAAAAAACAAACAAACAAAACAACAAACCCCACAACTCTACACAGAGTGTATGCAACAATTTTTGTCTTGACCTAAAAATCTAGCACAAGTTCCGCTGATTAGGAAGACAGTCACTACAGAGGTATATCCAGGGAACAGAGTTCAAACATTTAGTTTTCCTTTCAGTGACATTACTTTAGTACCTAACTCACTAAGCTATAAAATCTGTACTCCAGATTCTGTTAGTGAGAAAATTTTTTTAAAAGAATATTTTCTGTGTACTTGCTGTGTTTGATGGTTGAGCAAAAAAAACACCTTGTTTTGATTCATATGCCACAGGAGTAGAAACAGCAGTTATGGAACAAATGACATAGTGGCTTAATTATACAAGCTACTCTCTTTCTTCACCTGACAGTTATTTTTCCTATATATGACCAAACATCTAGCATAAATGGAACACCCCTCTAATTACTTGGCTTAAATCTAACCTTATATTTTTGTTCAATAGTTCAATAGCAGTTAGTGACAGTTCAGCTGTCATTTTATGTTCTATGTTAGCTTCCTGATGTTATATCACAGAACTAATTCATGCACCTGTAAGGAAGAGTGGAGGAGGTTAGCAGTTGCTGTATGTTTATCAAAAATTATCACTCATACTCTAATAATTCTAATAATTCAACTTCCTTTTAATAACTCCTTTTTTTAAAATGGGATATATTAATATGGACTGGTCTGAATTATTTTCCAACTACTTTTTAGATTGGTTAATAATTACCACCTTCCCTAATTTGTTTTTCTTCCATAAACTATATTGCCATGGTTCTTTTACAGAATGTTACTTTTTATGCTACCAATTGTTACGGAATCATATTCTAAAAATTGGTTTTAGGGCATGATTCATAATTTCAGGTTTCTCAGTTTCTGTAAGCATGATCCAAGCAGCAGCCATATATAACAATATTCACATTACAGGTTTTTTTAGGATTTATGAAAAAATATGTACACCTATGAAAATTGTGTGTGACTCTTCAGTTTCTGAGTTATATAATTACAAAATATTCTTAAGTATACGCTTTTTACTTTCAATTAAATAAATAATGAAATAAATAATAGAGGAGGTGCTGACACATAATTTCAGTTCTAAGTTGGACCTACTTTGACACTGGTTGCATTTGTATCAAGCTTTCTACATTACACTTGTCTATCGACATAATGCAGTTTCCACAAAATGCAAACTTCTGCTAGAATAAACATGATGCAATTTGTTTGGTTTTTTTAAAGGAAAAATCACAAAGACTTGAGTGCCATGATTTATCTATATTAGCATGCCACAAAACGCAAAGAAGTAGATACATTAAAGTGAAATAGTGGTGAGTAGTCAGCATCCACACAGAAGACATAGTCAATGTGATCTGAGCACACAAAAGATGGAGACTACATACAGGAAAATTAAAGAACCATTATTCCACAAAATGAAACTTATTTAAACCAAACCCTTCTATGACTTCAGGATCTCACTGCTTTAGTATCCTTTTGATATTGAATAAAGTCAGGAATAGGACTGGAATCTACCTAGAGAAACTAAAGCCTTCTCACACTCTACTTCACCCTGCCATCCCTTTCACTAGAAGCTACACTTACATCTTGGCCATTAGAGTCTACATTCCCCTGCTGGGAAATATGTAAATTACTCCTGCATGTTGATCAGTCCAACACTACTTTTTACTCTACAAATGTTTGCTGATGGGGCATGAAAAGACAGGAATTGAGGGAGCCGTGCATCAGAGTTGCACTCCTTTCTTCAAAGTAAAAGTATTCTTACTTGACAAATTATTTAATTATTCTACAAGAATAAAAAAAAAAAAAAAACAACCTAAATCTTCTCCTTTATTTAAGTGTTTTACAATCAGAGAATCACAGTTCAATATTCGCTGCAATATTTCCTAACAGCAGTTACAGGTTATGACTAATATCAAGAATCAAGCTTGATTCTGGAGAGTGGGGCAGATAATGAGGTCTTCCTAATACCACTTGTAAGATTACATTTAAGTGGTTGCTATGGTCAAGCACTGACATCAAGGAAGTTTGTCATAGATTGACTTTTGATATAAAGATCTGGTGTGCTATGAACCACTTTAAAAGGTCAGTGGGACTAAGCAATTCTTGTAGCTTTTCACCTAATATTTTTTAATGTCATTGATAGAAATATGTATTTTGGTTTTTATGTTTCACTGGATTTTCTTAAATGGTAAGATTTCTAATCTTAAGATATTGCTCAATTATATCATCACTGCTTTGACTGGTTTTTTTTTAAGAAATACTTTATTTTATACTCTTCATCCTGAAAGAGTGGCAACTCAGAAGAAATAATAAGTCTATAAAGTCAAGAGTAACATGGAAAGAATGGATAAGGTTTAACTGTTTACTGATTTCTATAATTTAGGAACTAGGAGGCATCATATTAAAATAAAGAGCACAGCTAAAGAAAAAGGTAATGTTTCAAAAATACCTTAAAAGATATGAAAGTATCATCCTGTGTATACCTACTCTTGCTTTTTTTCTTGACATTTTCAACCACCCCTGGAGAGGTCCAGGTTTCCTATCATACCACTTTGCTTAACTTTTTATAGGCTGTGCCCAGTGAGTCGGGTACTTTCACAGTATCAAAGGGTGCAATGAGTTTCAGAGAGCTCAAGGACAGGACACTTACCCTTTTATGGCCTAAAAGACAAATATTGAGGCTCTGATTGTTCAGACTGTTCAGTGTTATGCAGAAATTGTATGAAGGTCTGAATTTAGGACATCACTTGTTAACTGTTTGCTAGACTTCCAAGTGATGCACCTGCCTCACCAGAAAGGAAAAGTGTGTTTTTTCATAATATCCCCATTCTTTTTAACTGTATTTTAAATGCAATCTGAAATCATGTACCAAAATGTATAGGTTGGAAAAAACAAAACAAACAAACAAAAAACCCTAACCTTCCCTGTTCCCCACCAAAAGGAAAACCAAACCAGCCAACCAACCAAAAAACCACAAATCCAAACAAATAAAGAAAATCCCAAACCTGGAGGGAAAAAAAAAAAAAAAAAAAAAAAGAAGATGATCACCCGAAAACTGAAAAAACAGTCCTTAATCCAGACATGGAATTACCATGACAAATCTTAAAATCAATATTTGATTCTGCCATTTGCAAAATAGTGTCATTATGCATTTATGAAACACAGGAGGTACCCTGAGTACTAATGATCTGGAAGAAAAGCTAAATGGTAGCAGATCACTGACCCAAAACGTCTGAATGTAACAATATCGAACAATATTAGTACTACTAAGGGCCATATTTGGGGCAATTTATTCTTTTTACTATCCTTTCCTTCGTAGAAAAATTGAGTGCACACATATAAAAAGAGATTAAAATATTTGTATTATTGAAACACTACACCAAGCTTTAAAACATTGCATTATACCATGCAATCTGTGGAGGTCATTATGTGAACAACAAAAAAATTACTCCTAATTCAATTTAGAGACAGATGAATTTCAAATTAGAGGAATTATTGGGTTACTATGCTAAAAATCCTAGGAAATAAATATTATCTTTTAAAATTAAAAAGTCATTTGCTTCAATTCATAGGTCAGATTCTGAGTTCTTTACTCAAGATGTCTATCCATTTTATAGAAATCCATATTATCTACTGTACAGTAAGGACTATAATTGGATTTGAATTTAAACTTTGGGTTAGACTGAAGTTTTCATTTTAATGGAGGCACATCTATGACAAAATGGAACTCAAACTTACTGTTCAGAGCTGGATGAACCAGTCTAAAAGTTAATTTCTCACCTTGATTTATAGTGATTCTGCTGCCAGCAAGCATGTACAACAGATCAAAAGATAAATTATGAGGAATTATGTTAATTTATTTATTAGAATTACTATTCTACTACTCTATTTCTAAATGCATTTAGGAGACATTCTGCTTGATTGTGAAAATGTATCCTTAGCACAGCTCATTGCTTTTGTATATTTTAATATAAAATAATATATATACTTGTGTGTGTTTATATATATAATATATATATGAAGTTGAGAAAGGCCATAAGAAGATCATAATTTGCCATATTTGTATTTTCCTAATTTTTTTGGCTGTTATTGGAGGAAGGAAAACAAAATTAGGTTTTCCTTGAAGAGGTAGCTGTCCAGCCAGTTCTTTATCCACCGAGTGGTCCACCTATCAAATTGATGTCTCTCCAATTTAGAGACAAGGATATCACACAGGAAAGTGTCGAATGCTTTGCACAAGTCCAGGTAGATGACATCAACTGCTCTACCCCTGTCCATCAGTTCTGTAGCCCCATCCTAGAAGGCCGCCAAATTGGTCAGGCAGGATTTCCCCCTTGTGAAGAAATGCTGGCTGTCATCAACCACCTTGCTTTTCATGTGCCTTAGCATGCCTTCCAGGAGAATCTGCTCAAAGATTTCACCAGCCACGGAGGTGAGACTGACTGGTATGTAATTCCCCAGGTCATCAATGTATATCAATACATTAAGTAAATCTGACTCACTAATGTAGGAGATAAGCCAGATGTCTATTCTTTTTAAAAATTTATCATCTTTTGAAACAATTTCAAGTCCTCAGCTTCACAAGACTCTGTCTATTGTTTTCACAAGTAAGATATTCCAATGTTTTATTGGCAATTTCATTTACTAGGGCATTCCACGCAACATTAAATATTTCTCAAATGAAATTTTTGGTCACTAGCTTTTGATTCATGTTGGTCAGCAAAACTGAGAGACAGTCACTATCTTTTCTATATTCTTTAGTGAATGATCACATTCCTTCTCCATTTTTTTTTTGGCAAACTAAGCTGATAGAGATACTTAGCATTAACATGACAAGGCCTGCTTTTCCAATTCCCCGTGTGTTTAGTGGGTTTCTTCAATTTTCTTCCAGTATTTTAATACAATTCTTAATCTCAGATCTGTGAACAACATTCTAATAGCAGTACCACCAGCATAATTTGCTTTCTGCTTTTATTTGACCATTCTTCAGCAGTTAAGGCCTGTATTAGCTCTTTTACCAATGTCACACCGACAGTCTATAGTGAGACAGTAGCTGGGATATTCTGAGTCACTTACAGCAGGGACAAAAAGCTCTCCCATTCCAAAATGAAGAGGCTGGCATGTAAACAATCACTTCAATAATAGCAATTCCATCAGAACAACCAGGTGTGCTATTTGCTAACCAAAAATTTTTGTGTCATCCTCAAAATTCATCAATAAAAATGGAATTGATGAGATTTTCCACAGAAATCTGAAAAAGACATAGAGCTACTTCTTTACCTCCTTCACCTTCATAGAAAGGAAGTATTTCTATTCAGGTCAATGATTTCAGTGTCACATACATTGTAAAATTATACTGGATCTTACTGTTCTTTTGTCAGTTTTCATACTGAATTAAATAAAAAATTATAGGCAGTTAAAATGCACCTTGGGAATTTATTATAAAAAGGGGGTCAATAATATTTTAAATATAGTTTTTCTCTTACCATTTCACAGTATTTTCAGATCAGAAAATTACACCAGAATATTCTTTCCACAGTCTCAAATCACAAACAAATTTTTATATTCTAGACACGTCCCTACACCATGCTCATCCAACATCAAGATTTTGAACACATCATTCTCTGTTTCTCAGCCCTATAAGAATTTGCAATTGGGATACTAAACTTCTAGGAAACAAGAGCAAACCAGAAGTGGTATACGAACAATGGTATTTTAAATATTTTTAGGAATGCTTAGTGGTTTGGACTTTTTCCTCCTTAAACAGAAGCCTATGTTTACATGTAAAATTAGCTGAGGATAATCTTCTTCCTTCCCAGCATCTATTACTGGAAGAGCAGTTCATTAGTTCTTGCATCATTTGCGAAACTGTTACTGCAACCAAACAGCATAGCAGTCACTTCTATTCATAGAATGTGTTGCCAGCATCCATTATTAAAGTCAGTATTTCTTAGTTGCTTACAATTCATGCAGAAAGCAGGATATCTAGATGATGGAGCAAATATACTTTTACAGAAGAAGAAAAATATTAGCTCTGAAAATAAAAACCTCACAAAGTATAATTCAAAGATAAATACAAATACAAATCTTTGGCAAATAAAGATTAGCTCTGAAAATAAAAACCTCACAAAGTACAATTCAAAGATAAATACAAACCTTTGCAAATAAAGCCAATATCAATTAGCAAACATACTAAAAAGTTGTTTTATCTGTAAACACTTAACTTGATTTAAATAATATAACCTCTTTAATATGATGTAATTGTTCCTCTAAAATGACTAATATATTTTAATTCATTTTTTGAGAGTGAAAGTATGTCTCTTGTAACAAAAATATGATTGAATACACTCCAATGATTAATGAAATCTAAATGACAATAACCTGGCACACATAAGGAATGAGGGCACCAGAAGAGATTTATTCTGTTGTGAACTGCACAGAAACTGCTTGAAGTTTGTATAGATTTCAGCCTCATCTGAGATCCAAACTTAGAAGCAGATATCAGAAGAATAAAAATGTAATTCTTTAAATAGGACAAAAAAGACAGTTTTCCAAGCGTTCATATTATTTCGTATCACTGAGCTTAAATTAAGTCTTCTTAAGTTTTGAGTTTTATTGAGTTTAATCAAAAAGTGATCATGTGCAGTTACTTCATAAAATTGATTTATCCTCCATGATTACAGACAGACCAACAGTAGAAATTACATTTTTTTTTCTAATGCAGCAGAACAAAATTAAATGTTTAAAGTAATCTTACCATGACTTTGCATTGCACATGCGTCCTTCTTTCTGGTGGTGCAGGTACACTGTTAATCTTTAAGGAGAACCACACTTTGCAATGTAAAGATCTTCCTCCTATGTTAAAAAGAATGAAATGTCTTAGAAATGATCTCATGATATGACCAATCCCAGCAGCATTCAAGTCAGTGAGAAATTTGGACTTTTCGCAGAAATGCCAGTCATTGTTCACATTGAGACAAAGCAAATCATGAACTGATTTAACAGCTGTCAACCAACTGCATTATCTAATTCTTTCTTGTCTGGATTCAAAATAGTAACAAAATCAATATGTTCACAAACCAAACGGAAATCACACTTTGACAAAGTAGTTTCCCAGACTATCACATTGTTTGAGAATTTTAAATATCATTGATTTGTAGCTGTCTTTCTTTAACAAAGACAGTGCTAGAAGACATTTAAAGTTGTGGGTTTTTTTATTAAAAGCTTATCCACCACAGATTCAAAACTACAACTTGTTCATTTAACAGATCAGACTATTCAGTTACATAGAATCCATCCTCAAATACCTGTTTGAACAAACATTAATTTGTACAGCAATACATTTTTCATCAGGTTTTGAGACAGGATGTCCTGAGTTATTGTGATAACAAACAAGTTGGCATGAAAGAGACCAAAAATGCTCAAAGATGGTAAAGGGATGCATCAAAACATTGAGGCATCAGCATTGTCCTATTAGATCAGATTCATTATCAACCCTATCCTAAGCACTGTTATCAGTAATGAGCAAAAATCTGTCCAGAAAAAATGTTCAATAAACTCTTATAAACTCACACTTAATTGCACAATAAACATCAAGAAATCAAAAATATTCTCTTCAGTATTTAGTATTACCTAGTCCAGTAAGAAGAGATGGGAAACTCTAACGGTATGCACAAGAGTTGAAATGCATCAGACACTCCTTTTGAATTTTGGAGGTCGTTTATGAAGTCACAGAAGACTATTTATCTCACACATGTATGCTCATGAAATTCTGACAGATTTTAAATTCTGCTGATTATGATGATTATGAAACCCTTAAATGGAACTTGAATGTATGTTACCACTAAGGCCAGAAACAGGGAAGCTTTAACTACCAGTAGCCATGGGAAGCATAGGCAAACAGACCTTTAATCTGGAGGAAGTCTGATAGTATTTTTTACTGACAAATTGTCAGTATTTTTATAATTTTATACTATATCTACCAAATTAAATCAAAATTAGTTTACCTAATATAACCATTGGTATATCACAGAACTTAAATTCTGTTCAGTTACACAGAATTGTTGTGCAGCTTCATGCAAATTATCTGTGCTTTGATAAAGCAGATCAACTTTGAGTCTTGATTTGAAGATATTCACCAGCAGTTTATTCTGGTGCCTAGCTGCTGGCATTGGAAAATATTTACATACGAGTTTAATTTCTGATTTCTATTAGATTTGCTTCAATAACCAGCCAAAAGTTCTTGTAATGACTTTAAGAGATTTAAGAGATCTAGCATTATGTATCTAACATTTTTCTGTATTTAGAATAGCCATGAATGTTAATAAGATCAGCTCTTCAGTCTTGGTCAGATAGGCAAAAGAGACTGAGCCCAAAGTCTCTCATCATTAGGCCTGGTCTCCACAACACATATTTCATGTGGAAATTTTTTTGGAAGTTGTTGAATGGTTGTTCAGCACCTTTTAATAATGCCTACACAAGAACTGCATGCAGTATTCCTGTTTGTCAGTACATTGTATGAGATGAAAATCACCTTTATCCTACTACTCACACTTCCTTGAATTATACACTAGAGAGTTATATAACCAATTCTGTTTTACAACAGCATTAGTCTTGGGAGCTCCTACTGTTTTTCTTTTATGCTACGGCCACAGCTCTTCTCAGAGGCACTGATTACCTTATTGCAGTTCCCTATTCTGCATATATGGTTTTGCTTCTAAACTGCATTTCCTATAAAACTGTGTCTGGTTGTTTTTATTCATATTAATTTCTCTAAATCTTCACTGAACACTTTCTGTATTATCTTACCCATTCTTTTGTTCAGGCTAATTTGATATGCATACAATTTACTCTTTTTTTAATATCAGCAGAGTCTGCCAGTTTCTGGAACAGCCTCAATATCTTAGGATCTATAAAAATTGACATCATTGAGTTCATCTCAGTGAATGAGATCTCAGAATTCACCTTCTGAATATCTATTAAAGGATACTGGCATGCATGCAACCTTGAGTTTAATCAATTAAAAAAGTGAAAAAAAAAGTATATAGCTGCATATTATCCTTGTGCAAAAAAAGAACACATGACCTGAGACCTGACATAAAAGTTCTCCATTAAAGACTGAAAGAAAATCAAGGATGCCCATTGCTTGGTACATCACATCCTTCCAGAATGCAGTCAAACTGTAGGAAAGTGTACAGCAGAAGTCTAAAAAATGCATCTATTGATGTAAAGCAACAGATTCATGACTGAATGTTCTATAAAACTAAGGAAAATAGAAAAGAGCATAAGCTTTTATTTAAACAGAAAATCAACAAGGTTATGTCCCTGTCTTAAACCTTCCATGCAAAAACAAACAAACAAACAAACAAACCCCCCAAAAAACCAGTGACAACTTTGATTGAAAACTTGCTAAGGCTTAAAAGAGGAGTAGTAAAACCTTTCCAAACACATCTGAAGCCTCGTAGCCTGACAAACTCTGATAGATGATCAGGCTGGATGAACAATGTCCAAGTTACATAAGGCTGCAGCAGAAAATCCAAATTAATTCTGTGTAGTAGTGTTTACTATACTGGAACTCAGGGGCTTCCTATACCCATGCTAGAGCTTATTTCAGTGGAATGGTCACAGGGACTCTGCCACATTACAGTTTCAGCAGCGATGGTTTTGGAGCAGACTGGTAATGAGGAAAGCAGCAAATCACCTGGGCAAGATACTCTCTGCCTCACAATTCTGGTCTAGTGGAAGGTGTCCCTGCCAATGGCATGGGTGATGGAAGTAGGTGATATTTAAGGTCCCTTCCAACCCAAGCCATTATGTTCCAAAAGGAACTCATGCATGAAAGTGTGGTGGTACAAATAGGCATGTGACCCATTGTTTAATTCAGCTACCGGTACAATGTCATGAAAAGGCAAGAAATGTGCTGCCAATTTTCAGACAGGTCTCTGAGATGACAAATTATAGATGTGAGTTTGTTTATGTATTCCAAAGAAAATTATTAGGAGTCATAGTAAGGGAGAGAAGCCACAATGCACAAAACTGAAATCTTTCTTCAACAAAGTCACCACCTCTGCGAATAAGGGATATGTGGTTCACATAGTACTCTGGTTTTCCAAAAATCTATTTCTAAGGTCCCTTTCCAAAGGCTTGTAAGGAAACTAAGTTGCAGAAGAGGGAACATTAGAAAATGGCATTAAAATATAGAAACCAAAGAACAGGAATGGCAAATTCTCACCATGAAGAGACATAAAGGATGAAGAGAAAAGGTTTGGTTTTGGTATGAAAAGTTCTTTACCACTTTTTCTCCCTAGGATGGATATTTTAGGATTCTGTCTCTAGCAAACTGATCTGGAAACACTTCCAAACAAGTGTGCTAGGGGTACTTTCACTTTTATCCTAATGCACAGCCACACATTTCATAGAGCTGCTTTGTTATATGACATATAGGGCCTAATTAACACATCTATGCTGCTACCAAGATATTTTCAGCCTGCTTTGTTGTCTCTGATCACATATTTTTCCTCAGTTTTCTTAGCTTTCCTGAATCACTTTTCTGTACTTCAAAATTACAGTAATGTAGAAGTTATAATTCACTTGCTTTTCCT
>JAOEHY010041927.1:0-18859 GCA_025447955.1 Psilopsiagon aurifrons
TGGGGCAGCCACAGCTTCTCTGGGCACCCTGTGCCAGCGCCTCAGCACCCTCACAGGGAAGAGCTTCTGCCTTAGGTCTAACTTGAACTTGCCCTGGTCAAGTCTGAATATTTCAGTGAAGAGGGGGGAGCAAATTGATGTTTGTGTCCGGGCAGGGGGACTGTAGAAAGATAACTGGATGCACTTCATGCACTGTAATTGCACAGTAATAGAACAGTAATGTGAAATGGGAAGTGATTTTGGGGCAGGAATACGAATATACGAGTTTAATTAATATATTTTGCTGTGTGCAAGGCAGCTTTTAAGCAAGCCATTTGCTCCTCTCTTCTCCACCCTGGTGAGCCAGTGAGCTTTCCCTCCCTGTTAACTTCTACCATTTCTATAGTTCATTATCTGTCAGCTGTTACCAGGATGCCATTAACTATCTGCTGACTTTCCTTCAGGTAGAAGACAGCACATTGCAAGCAATACTGTTAAAATAAAACCTCATTGTACTCAAATGACCAATTAGGCTTTTTTTTTGCATCAGGATATTCAAGAGCTTAGTATGTGCCAAAATGTTTTCTGTGCGCAGAATGTAAGACTGTTTCAGAGCCCGTCCAGCACTGGAAATGAGCCATTTGCATTCATGGGCTATGCCATTATGCACACAGTTAATCTGGGATGATATTGATAGTCCCATAAAACCAGCACATACTTCAGCTGTTAGGTAAATGTCTCAAATCAGCACTTACCTTCCTGTGGTGGTACATTGCTGGTACATTGTTCATGACCTTGATACTCCTAAGCTGGCTGCGGGATGGAGGAAGTAGGGATGGGAAGGAAACACTGATGCTCCCTGCCCAATGTACGCTGGTGGTGCTGAAGTTTTCAGGCATAGTTCTTGTAATTTAGTGTGATCTGCCTTGTACTTACTGTCAAAAACTCCCAAAATGATTTTCCTTGCCAGATCTGAGAGGAACACACTTGTGAGGCCCAAGTACATTCTGTGTATCTGAAAGAGAAATAATGGGGTTCCTTGATTATTCTGTATCATGGAGAGAATTCACTGCAATCCCTTCCATTTTAGCGCAGTTCGGAGCAGAAATGGGCAATGAAAGGATTCCACAGTAATTTTGCAGGGGATCTATCTGCATGTGACAGAAATCATAGAGTGTTTGGAAAGGACCTTAAGCTCATCCTGTTCCAACCCCTGCCACGGGCAGGGACACCTTCCATTGCAGCAGGGTGCTCCAAGCCTCTGTGTCCAACCTGGCCTTGAACACTGTCAGGGATGGGGCAGCCACAGCTTCTCTGGGCACCCTGTGCCAGCGCCTCAGCACCCTCACAGGGAAGAGCTTCTGCCTTAGATCCAACCTGAACTTGCCCTGTTCCAGTTTGAACCCATCAGCCCATGTCCTATCACTGCAGTCCCTGATGAAGAGTACAATATCCTTGCCATTGCAGAAAGGAAGTTGTGTATTTCACTTCTGCTTCTGTTTTATCAATTCTAGTAATTTTATATTTAGCATTATTGGTTGGTTTGAAATTCTCTGTATGTACAGCAGTAATAATTTTTTAGTAATTAAAATATGCTGACTTTTCTTACAGATCCTTTGACGTTGGACTCCATCGCTTTCTGGTCAGGTGAGCTAATACATTTTTAGATATGGAATTCCATATTAAGAAGCATTTCTGTTGTTGTGATTACAGGTGGCCATGTGAGCCTAATGCTACTTGGTATTTTCTAAAGCCTTCTGTTTAAGTATCAGTTTGAGAAACTTTAACTCTTTGGCTTGGCTGTCTATCCCATGTCACTCCCTAAGGAACCTCTTCAGGTGTCCTCCAGGAGAACCTTGACTTAGGAGTTGTTAGTGCTAGTATTCCACTCACTCCTGTGGAAATCTTATATATTTTTGTACTGAAGTAAGCCATTCAAGTGTTTTCCACTGGTAACTCAAGCACCTTCTTACTTCCTAACAAGGACTTGAATTGTGTAGAAAAATGCCACTATGGAGCATAGCATTTTCCTCTGTAGAAAACTTAATTCATTTGATACACAGTGCCCTGAAAATGAATAAGGAAGGTGGACTAATTGTTGCATGTTTTGTTTGCTGACATTTAGAGGAATGCAGTGATTAAAGCAGGACTCTTCAACAAGAAGAGGGAGGTTAATGCATTTGAATGCTGCACTGTGGAACTGGGTTTGCTGTTTGGAGTTCTTTTGTGTGAGCAAAGTCATGGACGTTTGCTAAGAATAGATTTGCATTCATTTTTAATAACATATCTATCACTATCTGCTGATCTTTACTAAGAAGTGTGAAAGGTGAAGTTTGTCTTCAGGCCCTTAGAGAATTCACTCTATCGGTTATTTCATCCCACTAAAATGTTGCAATATCCCTCTGTGGAGAGCTTTGCCTTGGAAGAATGAACGCAGTATGTGAGCCAGAGTATGCTGTTTGGGCCCGCTGTAAGCATCAGGTGGTGGTGGGTTTTCCTTAATTTGCCCTTTCTACTGAACTCATTATTTTAGACTACTTTGTCATATTTCCTGGGAAAGACTGTGTAAGCCTTCGCACTCGTTGAGTCCTTGTGGCCTTAATGCAGAGGGTTTGGTACTGGTTCACAGATTTCAGAGCTCTAACAGATTGGTCACTCCGATGAAGCATTTTCTAATGTTTCAGAGCCCTTCTGCCAGAAAGCATACTTTCACTTGCTTCCTACAAAGAATGGAATAAGGTATTATTCTCTGTTATTGCATTGTTTTGCATTCTGTGTCGGTGTAGTATTGGGGTTGTATAATTGTGCAGTCCTTGGACCACAAATAACCATTGAGTCTGCATGAGTTGATTCTTGACAGGCCAGCTGTGGGTTCTCTGCAGCATGGTGTTCTAACCTTAGCTTTAAGTACTTCATTCTCAGTCTGTCACCCCTGTTAGCAACTTGGGGAGCCAACAGATACTTTCTCTGTAAGTGTGCTGCGAAGGAGGAAATACTGTTCCCTTCTGTTATAGCAGTCTGAGTTTTGCTCGGGTTTCCTTAACTAAAAAAAGCATTGTTTTGCTTGCTTAGTAGATGGCTTTTGGACTAGGAAACAGAGGAGTTGGTGTTATCTGTGCTGCTGGTCTGCCATGTGACCTTTCAAAAGTTACTGCCTTTGGTTTTGCCAGTTGAGGCAATCTCTATGCCTGAGAACCTGCAGATCTTCTCCTGTGTTCACATGGTGTCTGTCATAAATTGACTTCTTTACAGCTTGGTTTTCTATGTGTGAAATGCAAACATTGTGCGTGGGGACAAGAAAACCCCAAACCCTGACAAAGCAGACTTGCAGGAAGTGTTGAAAGTCTACAAATTGAGATCTGAATTGTTTAAGAGATACTATATTGTTTTAAATACAAGGACAGCACCCTGCAGTGGAAGGGAAGCCCAGTATGACGCTTTCAGATATGCAGTGTGCAGCCAACAAAACTAAAAGCACAGTTAAAACTCTGCTAAAAGGACAGTCTGTGCCTAATTACTTATTGAAGTGCTGCTGGAAGGGACTAGGGCTGTGGGTAGCCTGGCACACACAGTCAATGGCTTGCCCAAGTGAAGTGTAACACAAATACGAGAGAGAAAATGACAGCTCCACCGCTTCTGCGTTCTTAGCAAAAGCCAAATATTAAATCATTCCTGTCTATCCATCTAGCTGTGGCTTGAACTGTGCTTCTGGTATGGTTTTGAAGATAGCTCAGGTATGAAAACCCATCTTTTTAAATGTATTATTGGAAAGGTGTAGGTATACTGAAGCAGCTTGTTCTGTGGTGGTCACTGGCTTGGGCTGAGCTGGGCTGTGGTGGGCTAGATTTCTCATCACCTTCCTTGCATGCTGAAATGGGCTGGTGTCGTGGAGCTACTGTTTGTGAAATTAAAGTGCAGTAGAGTATGGCAGGGTCTAGGCCTTCGTTAGCTACATGGTAGTGTTTGAAGCAGGGATGCTGGAAATCCACGGGGGAAAGATGAGTAATTTTATGGTGAAAACTGGAGTTTGATATTACCCATTGAGGAGGTATTTCCACACGTGGAAGGTCATTTGCCCATTGTTTTCACACAATCACAGAAAAGAAAGTATTTTGTGCTACTTTTGGGATCAGCAAATGTATCAATCAGTGTTATTTAAATGACACAGGTACTGTACAGACAGTGATATTTTTTCTTCGTTGTGACTACGGGGTTAACAACCGTTTCTCCTGAATAACTGAGTGATCTCAGAGTGGAGCAGTGGGTGGATTTTCAGGTTTCAAAATGCATGAAAATAGCTTTGGGGTAGTGGCTTAAAGGGGAAAGAGCAAGAGAGACACTGCCTGGTGCTCTTTGCTCACTGGAGCTATTTCGTCCAGGCATTTCATCCAGTGCTGAGAAGAAAATCACAGGCATACAAGAGCATTTACTGTCCTAATGGCAAAGAGTGCTTCCTTTAGGGCAATGCTGATGAGGGCACTGGAGAAGAGTGACAGTTCCTGGAGGCATGCTCCTTCTGAAAACTCTCCACGCTGTCAGCACTGCTGTGCCTTTGAAGAAGAGTGAGTTGTGCTCCTCTCAGTACAGACCTGGCTTTGAAAAGAGCTGCAGGACTATGCAGCCCCAAAGTCTCCCAGAAGTGTCCATCTGCTAACAGTGCCCGCAGCTCACCACATGCTTTGCAATTACTTTGGCTTATTTAGAGCTGCAGGTTATTTAAGTTTAGGTTATTACCTGCTGCAAAGGTTCTCCAAATAAGAACTGGAAAATCATGCCCTTCTCTAGTTTTCTCAGGTGAAGCAAGGCATATTTGAATTCTGGGATCAAAATTTAGTGTATGTGGCCACCTCTACTTATTTTTACCTAGAAACACCTCCAGGTAAGGGCAGTATGGTCCCATGGCGTAAGAGGGGTTGTTGTTTGAAGTAAGGTACACCCATGGAAGAAGGTAAGGAAAATTCTGTTCATCAGCTGGCTGTTTTTCATTCTCTGTGGATCCCATCACAGTTCTGTGCTACCCAAAAGAATACCAGAATAATGTTAATGAACTGATAGCTGGGTTTTTAAAATCAGGTTTTTTTTCCCTGTTACTCTACTCTCCTCAGAAGGGAACTGAGATTGGTAGCTGTGAGGTCAGGCCTTTCCTCCAAGTGCAGAGGTTTGCTCCCAAAAGGCATCACAACTTGTTACTGAGATGGTGAGGAGTCACAATCTAAGTGTAATCCCTATGAGAAATGTCGACTCACTGAAAAGCTCAACAGTATTTAAGCCACCCCGAGCTGAAGACATCTGTGCCCCTGCTTAAAACCCCAAGCAGTTATCACTGTTTTGTTTTTAAAATCAAAGCTGCTCAATCCCCCAGAATCTCACAACAAGAGGAAAAACCCCAAAGCCAGCCAGCCAACCAAAAAAGCCCCCCTGAACCTCAGTTCTGAGGTTGCCCATTCACTCTAGTGCACCCAGGTCTTTGAAAGTCAGTACCTGATGCAACAGTCCCTTTCACTCTGTGTTTCATCCCTCCTCCATTGCTAGGTGTAATCATCAGAGGTGATTCTGGGCTCCAGCAGTTACGCACAGATTCCCTACTGGGGTGCATAGGATGTAGCATAGGGCATTGCCCTCTTTTGGGGGCCAAATACCAGTGCTAATCCTATACGGTCTCTCTGCTGCTATGTAGAATGTGGTTGCCCATAAAATACTATCCATGTTGTAATATACTGGAGTTGAGCTAGACAGCACAGTATTAAGGATTCCACTTTTCTTAGAGCAGGATTTATAGAAGTATTTGGATAATCACTTTTGCCTTTGAGATCACTGGGTGTAAAGTCCAGCATGGATGCATCCTTCCTCCTCTGCTCTGTGAAGAAGTTTGGCTTTTTGGTTCAGTGTCCTGGTCACGCAGTCATCCTTACTGCACACGCAGCAATGGGAGAATGGTTTGTGTTTGAAGTGATCTGTAAAGCTCATCTAGTTCAAACCTCTGCCATGGGCAGGGACACCTTCCACTGGAGCAGGTTGCTCCAAGCCCCTGTGTCCAACCCAGCCTTGAACACTGCCAGGGATGGGGCAGCCACAGCTTCTCTGGGCACCCTGTGCCAGCGCCTCAGCACCCTCATTGTAAAAGCTCTTCTTCCTTATCTGGTCTGAAACTCTCCTCTTTTAGTTTGTAATCCTATGTAACCTTTCTCTTTTGCCATAAAATGGCCACAGTGGTGCCTGCCCACTCCTGCCTTCAGACACCTTGTGAAAACTGTGGTCTATTCTGAATGAGGTTAATCCTACCCACTGTTGCCAGATCTTTGTACTGCTTTGCCTGTGTGTCCCAGATGACTGGTTGGAACAGATGTGTTGGACTTTTAGGTGTAGGTTAAGGGCACCCACTGAATAAGCAGTACTCTTTAGTGTAACCTGCAGTATGTCTCTTAACAATTTATGTCTCATTTTTCTGACTTGGATCAGTGGTGGCACAAAGGTGCTGTATTAAATTAAGCAGCAGCGTATCTGGGTGAAGGCAGGCAGGTTATTTCTATCTGTGATCATCGAAGTAACACACAGGGTAAAAGACTGCCAAAGATGCAAGTGGCATACTGCATTGCAAGTGATGCACTAACAAGGGACAGAACATGAGGAAATGGCCTCAAGCTGCACCAAGGCAGGTTTAGATAGAGCTGAGGAACAATTCCTTCCCCAGAGGTGCTCAGGCATTGGAACTGTCCAGGGCAGGGCTGGAGACACCGTCCCTGCGAGTGTTCACACACCGTGGAGACGAGGGCTCAGTGCCATGGGTCAGTGGTGGCCTTGGCAGTGCTGGGGAATGAGCTTAAAGGGCTTTTCCAGCCTGGCTGTTTCTATGATCCTTGCTGAGGAAGGATTCAGTGATGCTGGTACTTAGGTTGCAATGTGCAGATGTGTTTGGGATATGTGTAACTGCTGTACTTGCATTTGCCTCTGGGTCCTTTCTACCTCCAATCCCCTGCCTTTAAACCAAGTGAGGTGTAGTAGGACATGAGACTCTAGCAAGTGTTGACCAGTCTTGACTCCCTTGGACCAGCGTGCTCTTCTGACACAGTGCAGATACAGCCAGTGGCAGTAACAGAAGCAGAGTTTTCAGTTAAGGGTGTCCAGCTGTGAAACAGACTTCAAAAGCAGACTAAAACAGAAGCAGGCTGTTTTCAAGGTGCATTATATTAACCTCCTTTTTGGATGAAAAAGCCCTACTGTAACAATATTTCCTTAGCCAGGAAGTGAAGAAGAACACAAGGTGATTCTTACTGTCTTTTGTACATCCAGTGATGTGGATGTGATGTGCTGGAGACAGCCCTTGGAGAGACTTCATTGAAAGTTTGTGATGAAGTTAGCACATGGAGAACTCAAGTACGTAGTCTTGTTGCTAATAAAAGCGATTGTAGTTGTCAGTAGATGTGATTCAGTGGCTTTGTATGCAATTATTGAGTTGCTTTAAGGTTAAAGTGTTCATTCCTTTGAAGAGACAGTGGTTTTAGCTTAGGAATTCTTTCTTTTTTAAATTTACCCTCAATATGGAGCCTTTGGGCTTTGCAAAAATCGTTTAAAAGTTCTAAAATACAGAAGAGAGCAGCAATCTGTCAAGGCCTCTTCATGGAGAGGCTGGAAGGTAGAGCTGCTCTTACACAGTATTGCAGTTAGGTCCCGTGAGCTGCGTGGCAGACCCAATGGAGGTTTTGAGGTGTTTGCTGGTGGGGGTGAGGTTTGAAGGGGTGTCTTGCTTAGAGCAGGACTTGATCAGACAGTAATGAAGAATGATGCTGAACTGCCTCAGAGCAACTGCAGCCTCTCAAGCACCTTCTCAGAATGAAACCTCGTTTTTTTTAACGAGAGCAAACAATCTGTTGTTACAAAACAAGGCACATAATGTTGTTACATGAGCATCAAGTGTGCTGCAAACCCAAGGCTGGCTTTTGTATAAACAAACCTGAATCTTTATGTAAATGTTATGTAAATGTGACATTTATCTTCAGCTGTTGGAGTAGAGAAGTTGGGCTTTAACAATGTGCAGAGCTCCTCGTGTTTATGCGTTGCAACTGTGAATTAAAGCAGTTTGTTATTTTTGGTGCAGGGTATTTGAGTCGCTATCTATGAACAAGAAGTAAGTTTGTGGAACATGAAGTGTTTGGAAATTCAGGCTGCTATGAGATAATTTTGCTGAGTAGTTTAATGGAGCTACATCAAAGGTTGTATTTCAGTATACCCAAAGTAGTGCATGCCCTGCAGTCTTGAACCACCTGAGCTTGTAAGGATCCTTAACTTATTCCGTGTGAAGTCCAGGGAATTATGTCCCTGGAACATTTTTGACCCTGACTGACTTTAAGGGCCAGAATTTAGCTGGAGTTTAAATGTGATTTCAGTCTGAGGGACGTTACACCTTTTATAACTGAAGCAAGCTGTATTTCACAGTCACACCACTGGGCATGTAAGATACGTCACGTTAAAAATATTCTCTATGTAATACTTCCACTTCAGCATTAACTACACCATGTGTAAAGGTTTCACATGACCTAGCGTTTAAATTCAGAGGTTTCTGCTTACCTTAGTTTTCTCTTTCATTAATTCTCTTGTCTTCCTCACTTTGAATGTTGTCTCGTGTTCTTCACGTGTTGTGATCCATATTTGTACGCTGGTGTGCTGAGAGCCTTGATTACAACTTCCAAACGGCAGGATGTGGTTGGTATAAACTTCAATCTCAAAGTTAGTTTATGTTTTGTGTTTTAGATGTGTTTCAGAAAGCCACATGCTGTTTCTGTGTGATAGTATATTGGAAACGAGATGGAGACCAGTGCTGGAAAAAAAAGTGGGGGAAAATAATAGGATGGGAAGAGCATTCTTTTCTGCTCTAGCTTCTGGCAAATGAGCTGTAGGCAGCACATCTTGGCCAGCACATGCCTCAGACTCAACTGTTGTCATCTGAGTTGCTGCCGCTCTGAGGTTACGCTTCATCCTCCCCTTCAAAAGAAACATGTTAGGAGCCTGCCAGCCTGCTTTTCCTGCCGGCTCTAGTGCCTTCTATCTATGCACACACACAGGAGCTGCCTGGCAGCATCCACAGTGCTGCGGTTGTCTTTGTCTTGCACTTGACTTGTACCTAGCTAAGCTTGGAAATGGATGAAGCTTTGCATGTTTCATCTATGCTTTCCCCTACAACATCTTTCTCTGTGTCGCAAATGTGTTAGGGAGTGACATGGAAGTCCCTAATGCTACCATTATGTTCCTTGGAAGCCGGTACCATACTAGAAAATGTGTGTCCCAGAAGATGCAATCTATTATGCGACTGCCTCTGCTTTCATGCATTCTCTTCCTGACAGTGCTGCTTCACAGTAGGTGGTTCATCTGCTATATGGGATTCTAGGAGCAGCTGATCATAATAATCTATCTGGGTTAAGAGTGGAGTACAGTGGAATACAGAATGACTCCCATTGTCTTTGTGGGCAGGGAAGCTTGCATGCGTTTCTCTTCCTTGGCTACTTAAGATTGTGTGCTGTGTTCTGAATCCTCTCCTGAAGAATCCCAGCTCTTTGGCTCATCTTTGTGCTCAGGGTTAGCTTGCTTGGCTTTCCCTTGGTCCAAGGTGTTCTTGAGGTAGTTGGTAAATAGTATGTTAAAACAGTAACACCTTAACTTTAATTCGAAGTCATAAGTTAACGTTTTCTCAGATCATCATGTCTGGATAGTACGTTATCAGATGTGCTACTGAAGTAGATAGCTTTACTGCTTATTTTATGGCGGTATGGTAGCATGCAGCATTTCCAATCAGATCGATGCCCCACTAACCTGTGTGGCCATCAGTACACAATCTGCCTTCAGTCCTTGTCCTCCCAGGCTCCAGTATTGGCTCTAGGTTCTCTGAATAGTCCAGGACAGTTTATAGAGTTAAGGAAGTCTGTGAGTTTAAACACCTACCTTAAAGCAAGGTGCAGAGGGTGGGTATGAGAAACAAATCTAGAAGAGGGGAGGAAAAAACAGAGGCAGGAAGCTTGACAACTCCTGTCTGGTTACACACAGATCAGGGGATTTGAGGGCTTCAGTGTGGAGGTGAAAATACTTTGAGACACCTCAGTGGTGACATTAGACCTTGATATCTGTGTATCTATCTGCAGCTGTGTTGATGTCAGTATTAAAGCCCAAGTAGGGGACTTGGCTGCAGTTATTTGCAGCAGCGGATGGCAGCGTTTGTGTGTCTGGAGTTGTAAAGCAGGATACCTGGGAGAAGGCAGAGTACACTTGAAAAGTGCTGCCTATGTGGTATGGGAGGTCCATGTTATCTCTGGAATGACGCCTAAGTGATGCGTGGAGTTGCTGAGTGGAAGTCACAGGCCGCTGGTGTTCCGGAAGGCTTTGAGATCTATCTGTGGATGCTCTTGTGGCTGACTGGTGGTATTGTGGTCTGAAGTGCAGTCCTGGCTTCACTGGGGTCTGTGGGAATTTGTTGAGATCCGAATTTCACCCTGAAGATCTCCGAGTGTTTTTATCTTCCATGGATGAAGCGGGATAATGATCATCCTTTGTAAAATGCGTGGAGATCTTATGGATTAAGAATGCTATATGAAAGCTCAACGTTGATATTTACTATAAGCTCTTTACGTAACGTCAAGAACAGATGATAAAACAGGACAGGAAGTAACTATTGGATCGTTCTATCACAGATGTAAATTTGGGTTAAAATAAGGGAATAGTGTGATTTGTTGCAGGCTGTGTGTGCTCTTCATTGCATTTGCTTGGGCGGATTACAAACATAAATAGGGAACTATAGTAAGAAGTGTTGTATTAAGCAGCTGCAGTAAAATATATGTTGTTTATGAGGTGCGGTTTAAGGGGAAACAGTCCTTCCCTGGCTCCTAAGGAAATTAGGCCATGTGAATCAAAATCTCATGCAGGCTTTCATACTAAGGTCACAAATAAATAATTGGGTAGAACTCATTATTGAGGGAACGAGGGTCAAAACCTTAAGCCTTCTATTTATCTTGCTGTCTCAAATAAGAAAGTGAAGGAACATGCTGTAGGCTTCCTAGTACAGCCTAAAAATGTGATTGCAGTAACACTGCGCAGTGCTGCAGAATGAGCTAAGGTCATGGCAGCCACAGGATAATACTTTTGATCAGCAGCCATACAGTTCTTGTTTGCTTTCTCCTGGAGAAGATTCAGCATTTTCTCACAAGCAGAGTAGCTGGATACTTGCAAGGTACCTCCACTTCTCAGGCAGCCTCTGCTGCTCTGGTCTCTGTGAACAGCAAAAGGCAGTTTGCTTGCCTGAGTTAGGCGCTTATCCCATACTGAAAAGCAGTAAAGAGAGCAAAATTCCACCTTGAGTGATGTGGAGAGCATCAGGGTATATAAGGAACAAGTATTGCTCTGCTCTTTTTTTTGTGGCTATTGATATTATATAATGAACATTATCTTTAGCTATAAGGATAATGGCATCCCATGTGCTAGTGCTTTTCAGGGGCAGTTCTGGTAGATTTAGAGATTATTCAAAAGATATCCAGCGTTTTGGTTCAATGAATTGCTTTTCAAATCTGGATTAGGCTATTGCTCTGAAAATACTACGGAGTAGACATTTACAGCTAGCTAGTGAGGTGGGGTAGTTTTAAATACTGACCTTAACTGTTTGAGCAGTGATAGGGAGCTAACATTGCAAGATAAACTTCAGTAGTGTTTTTCTTTGAGTTCTGCCAAACTCAAATACCTCTATACAAGTAATATAGATAAAAATACATGTAATACCTTTTTGTGGCTGGCTAGGAAAGGGGAGCCAGGGCAGGCCGTTTGGGGCCCTCACTGTGTAGCAGCAACTCAGGAGCAGGTCTTGTTGCAAAGTAACCTAAGTGAAGTTGATCCTGCCATGGAGGAGAGGTGAGTTGACCTCTGCAGAACTCAGAGTTGTTTAAAAGGATAACAGCTGCGCTTACTGATAGGAACTTGAGCAAACACACGGCAGCAATGACGTGCAGAAATTTGCCTGTAGGATGGTAGAGAGGCTGATAGTGTTCAGGCTGCAATAGCTGTTTCCAGCACACTTCTTGGCTAGGACACAGCAGGAAAAACATTGCTGCTTAGGAAAATCTGTCTGTCTCAGTGTCTATATGCTGTTGAAATAGACTGGACTGTACTACTTGAGTCACCATCCCTGGTGGCATTTAGACAATGTGGAGATGTTGTGCTTAGGGACATGGTTTAGTGGTGGACTTGGCAGTGCTGGGTTAACAGTTGGCCACGATGAGCTTAAGGGTCTTTTCCAACCCAAATGATTCTACATGTCACTGAATTCAGTACTGTAGGACTGCTTTCACTATTAGGGTCAGTTTCATTGCTGTGTGATGACTATACATACAGGAGTTAAGGTAAAGTGCTGCCTTTAGCTGAAGGAAGTTGACAGCCAAATACTTCCAAGCTTTCCTGCACTGGGGACTCCATATAGAACTTTGGGGCTTTTGATTATGAGTCTGGAGCCTTGCCAGTACTAGTGGTAGCAGTAGTCATTCTTGTCATTCCTCCCCCAGACAATAGGAAGCTTATTTCTATAGAAGGTCAAAATAAAAATGGCCTGATTTAGATGATATTTTTTGCTGAGAAGTGCTGTTATACACCATTAACCTTTCATTTAGGGTGATGACTCAAGAGGAACTTCTTTTGCATTGGAAGTGATTAAAGCTGCAGCTGTTGAAATGGATGGAACTTGTGAGCAGCCTGTGGTGGTCAGTTAGCTTTAGCTGACAGCCCAGCAGGAGCTTTTCCTTTTAAATGAGACACCTGCAGTATTCTTATTGGTCTCAGGGCAAGGGATCATCTTCTACTGAAAATAAGTTATAGATTATATGTTAGTAAATAGCCATGAGTCAAGGGCTCCCTCTGTGTATGTTCAGGAAGGGTTTGTTCTATGTAACGTCCATGAGAGCACCAGGAACTAGTAGATGTCAGTGTGTCTTTTAGAGCTTCATTGCACAGTCAGCTGATGAAACAGAAGTGACATCTGGTAGGAGCTTTCTGAAATGTAGATCTTAATAAATATTTCATTTCTTCTTGTTTATACTGTCTTGTAGTTGTTAAACTATATAAACAGCAAACTGGAGATGGTTAACCAAGTAACCATGGAAACCTGCTTCATCTTCTTTTTCTCCCTCTCTCTGTGGAAGTGTTTTTCAGTGATATTTATGGTTTCTTTTCCTCACTGATTTGAACTGAGCCAACAAAATAACCCATAAAAATGTATTTTAAGTTGTTGGTTATCTAGTCACAGCCAGTAAGCCAGTGTTTGTATGATCAGTATAGAGTTTGTATGCATACTGTTTTTTAGTGTAGCACTGCAAGAATAAAGTGGTACCAAACAATTGTCACTCGCTAGCAGCAAGCCATGATTGGATAAAACCCGTTTCTGCAGTTCCAAAGAGTGGCATCTTCAAATTGCGGTAGCTTTCTCCCTTGTGAAATGCTGGATGAGGAAAACAGATAAGCAATCATTTGAGGGGTTTATTGCTATTTGAAGCATAGGAGAGCTAGCTTGACTACAATCAAAGCAGCATTGGACAAAATTATTGTACCTTTTGAGGGGAAGGGATTTTTAAGTGGGAGACAGAACCTCCATTCTGAAGTAATGAAGGTCACCTGAAGTCTTGTTTAGTTCCCTAGATTTTGGGAGACCTTCCTGCGGGGAGCCTGGTAGGTTAGCACACAAGCTAACAACAAGCATGAGAGTAACAGTGCGGCCCAGCACTCTGATAGCGGTCAGCAGGGAGCACCTAGCAAGGATGTGTCAACAGCCAGGTCAAGCCATGGTGGGAAGCTGTCTTCAGCAATCAGGAGCGGCATCTTCATATGTAATGGTCTGTAGCATGTGCTGGCTCTGTGGGCTTAGACTGGAATTTCCCTGTGTAGATGAAATGCGGCACTTTGCTCTTTTTGAGCTCTCCCAGTAGGAGCTGCAGGCTCTTGACACTTGTAGTCACTGAGCAGTTTGTAAATGGGAGAGGGTTGCTTGCTTTCTGAATCATACAGCCCGCTGTCAAAATAGAGGCAGGTTCTGCAGAGTTGAGCAGCCCTGGATCTAGAGAACTCAAGTAGCATGGGACAGGAAATAGCATTTCATGGTTAGAAGTCATTAGTCTTTAGTACTGGAAGACAGAACACTCTGGTACTGGGTATGATTTCCCTTCTCATTAATTCCTTACAAAACAGCAATTGCAAATATAAAATATATATGTTAAATAATTGGAGACAATTTTAAGAAAGTTTAAGTATGCGAAACTTTGACAATGCTTCAGATTCATGTTTTAATTCTGGACTGTTACTTCAAGCTGAGTCTCTGGAGGGTGGCATGACAGTAATTAGCTTCAGCTCAGCAGAAAGGCTCAGCGGTCTTCAAGTTTTGTCAAATGAACAATTGATTTCAGTAATATAAAATCAACTCTTTTTTCTTAGGTTAAATTTCAGTGATTAGACACAATGAGACATCAATTACTTGAATGCTTTTACTGTCCCTTGACTTCTCTGACTTGGACTTGAAGAACAGTGGTCTTGCTGTGGTCTTGGAGCATTACTCTGTTTATTACAGTACTGGTTGCACTGCATCAAGTCTGGTTTGGAGAATTTCTGTTGCCAGGATTTCCATCACTTTTTGTCTCTGCTTTTAGAATCACAAAATTTCAGACTGGTTTGGGTTGGAAGGGGCCTTAAAGCTCATCCAGTCCCAACCCCTGCCATGGGCAGGGACACCTTCCACTGGAGCAGGTTGCTCCAAGCCCCTGTGTCCAACCTGGCCTTGAACACTGCCAGGGATGGGGCAGCCACAGCTCTGGGCACCCTGTGCCGGTGCCTCAGCACCCTCACAGGGAAGAACTTCTGCCTTAGTTCTAACCGGAACTTGCCCTGTTCCAGTTTGAACCCATCACCTCTTGTCCTGTCGCTGCAGTCCCTGATGAGGAGTCCCTCTCCAGCATCCTTGTTGTCCCCTTCAGACACTGGAAGCTACTTTGAGATCTCTCCACGCAGCTTCTCTTCTCCAGGCTGAACAACCCCAGTGTTCTCAGTCTGTCTTCCTAAGGGAGGTAGTTCCTGCAGCCCCTGATCATCCTCGTGGCCTCCTCTGGACTTGCTCCAACAGCTCCATGTCCTTCTTACACTGAGGACACCGGCACTGCGCACAGTGCTGCAGGTGGGGTATCACCAAGGCAGAGCACGGGGGCAGCATCACCTCCTTTGACCTGCTGGTCATGCTCCTTTTGATGCAGCCCAGCACATGACTGGTTTCTGGGCTCAAGCACATACTGAAGCTGGGTCATGTTCAGTTTGTCATTGACCCACCTCCCAGCTGTTATGGGTAACAGTCCTAATTCATTCAGATATCCTTCTTTGCAAGGTTTTCCCTGTCTTCTCCGATTCCAGAACTGAATATTTGTCAATGCTTTGAAGTGTCTGATCAGAGCTTTGCACGACTGAAGGGCAGTTAAGGAGCAGACTTTATAATGAGTAATTCTGCTATTTCTTATTCATGGTTTTGCCTTTGGTTTTGGTTTGTGGTACTGCAGGGCATTGTCTTACACAGGTTTCCAGTTACCTAGATGAGTTATTATAACAGGTAGGAATTAAGCCTGACTTCAAGTAAAAAATTGTTTAGAAGCAATCAGTACTTCCCTTCTGTATGAAAAATAGCCTTAATAGGGACAAAATGTTGACTACACCATGCAGAAATTGCTCCTGCAGGCTAATCTCTTATCTGTATTCTCCTGTAGATGTAATATCAAGAGGATATCTGTAATATCTGTGGGGGTTCTTTTGAATCTGAAAAAGGAATAGTGTCAAGTTAGCACAGTTATAACCAAGGGAGAAGCTTTGATTGAATGGTCTGTGGCTGAATTTCTGGGCACAACTTGTGCAGAAGAGTTATGGTGCGTGCCAAAAAACCTGCACATGTGGTGCAGTGATACATGGATGGTTCAAAGTAGACATGATCTTCCTTGCTTAATGTTACCCAGTTAAAAGCTATTTTGTGCTAGGAGGCAAGTATCTATATTGCAGAACGTTAATCTTCTTTGTTTTTTGGACAGTGTTTACAGCAGGGTGTGCAAATCAGAGGCATGGTGCTCAAAAGCGAGTTTCCAAACGTGAGTGTTGGCCTCCACACGTGCCCTTAGTTCCTCTCTAAATTGCTTTTGTGCCCCACATTACTGGTTTTAATGGGTTTTCCCTCCTCTTCTGTTGAACTGAGGAAAGAGGAAAACTGGATCCACCTCAAACAGGGAGCAGTGACACAAGCTTTGATGAAGTGCTGTCAGGGAAAGCCTGACATCATTTTTCTTGTGCTCCTTTCTCCTTAAGCGTGGCTTCTAACAAATGGCTCGGGAAGCAATATCCAGGCAGGAGTGTCTGGCTTCAGATCATGGTGTCTCTGAAGAGTTCACAAGTAAATTACAGGAATAGTGAGTGCTTTCATTAAGATGTTTCAGCTGTGGAAGCAAATGCGGTGGAGTTCCATGCTCTGCTGCACAGGTCAGTTTTGGGATCAGGCTGACCAATCATCACAGAATCATAGAGCGGTTTGAGTTGGAAGGGATCTTAACACGCTCCCCGTGCCATGGACAGGAACACCTCGCACTAGACCATGTCTCCCAAGGCTCAGTCCAGCCTGGCCTTGAACACTGCCAGGGATGGTACATTCTTTCTCTTGCATCCACAAGTCCTCATAAAACATGATCCAAAGGCAGTTGGTGCTTCCAAGGGCAGCAGGCTTTAATTCCTCTTGACTTTACAGAAATTATAGCCACAAAATGTACAAATAGGCTGAGAATTGCCATTGTTTGGTTTTAGTGGTGTCTTTTATCCATGCCAAAGGGTAAATCATAACACTGGGCATTGGAGAAGCAATTCCTCTGTATGCAAGGGAAGTGTGGAATGGTGGAGAATAGGAAGCTGGTGCGTGGATTGAGTTCTGACAGTGTGGCAGGCTGGGCTTCTTTGCAGCAGATGGCATTAAAATGTCAGAGCATTAAAATATGCATGTCAGGAATAGGATTGGGCGTGTAAGAGGTAATTATTCCACAGAAAAGTATTTCTATGATGGAGATTCTGAGAGGATTTAGGATGGTTGCGGCTGTAATTAGCTATGGGAGGCTTATCACCCTGTCTTTCAGGCCTGGCAGGAGACTGCCACAATTACTTTATTTAAATAATTGAGAGTCTATTAACTAAAGGCAGAAATGAATGAATCTTCCGAGCCTGCCTTTCTGATCTGGGAAGAGAAGACCTTTGCTTGGAAAAGGTCTCCAGAAGGTCTTTTTCCAAGTTGCTCAAGACCTGCTCTGAAATAGGTTTCTGTTGATCTATTTAGGTATGAGTGTTCTCAGCTGCTGTCCGGCATCTCTGCGCCATGTGCTGGTAGAGCAAGACCATTTATTTCCCTGGTCCTTACAGCTCACTTCAGTTTTGCTATCAGTGTTGTGCTAACATCTGAATTCTGCAATCCTGGGAAATCATATAGGCTGGCCAAAAAGCACTGTATTGATAGAGAAACGTGGTGGGTTTATCTTGCAAACCCAGCAGGTAAGTACTGCGTGCTGAGTCCTGGCTGCCTCTGGTCCTGGATGCAGTATTTACGTACTGCCCAGGCTGATGGGCCTACTGACTATTGTAGGAATGGATGTGTGTGTAGTACTCTCTAATATGTTGCCTATTGATGCAATATCTGCTTTACTTTCTTGCCTATAGATATTCTTTCTTTCTAACAACACACCAAAGGCTGAGACTTTGCATCTGACTGAACCAGGTTTTTGGCTGTGAATCCTCATCTCAAATAGGTGCCATGGGACAGTTGTGTGTCAGGAACACTTGGCTCTGGTGACCAGTTTTCAGCAGTGTGTCTGCTAAATTGTGTTCATCCATCCTCTCCTGGTGCTTAATTCATCCTTAAGTGTTATGATGGGTCTTTAGGCCTTCTTGTGTGCCTCTTCCCTAAGCCCTTGTTTTGAGCCAGAATTCCTGTCTGATGAGGCCAGTGCACTGACTTGTGTTACTACATTCTGGACTAAGAAACATGAAAAGACAATGGATCCTCCTTGTCTCTACATTTCCTGCTGTTGTGGATGCTCCAAAAGAATTGTATAGGATTCATAAGTTGATTTAGGAATTTTTCTGCAGCCAGGTCTTGCATTTACTTAGTTACTTAAAGGTATTAGCATCTCAGTGCATTAATTACTTGTACTTGTGTGTTACTTGTATTGTCAGTCATTGAAAACCTCTCGCATCCTAAGAAAGGTAGCTTCTGAGCGGATAACTGCATCTGCCTGCATTACTTTTAACTCAGTGTTCATATCAGTCACTCTAGCTAGGAGCTAGATAACTGAGAGTGAAGCTATCACTGTTTTTCAGTTGCCTTGTGCCTGTTTGTCTTGAATTAGCTGAGAAGTCCTCCAGTGACCAATTTCCCTTTGGTTTCCTTCCTCCTTGTTGGCCCAGCAAGTTGCACAGAAGGGGCAGTTCAATCACTGAGATGTGGCAGCCATGGGAGAAAAGGTGAAGCAGTTTTTGGCATGATTGTTGTCTGCTCCCTCAGTAAATACCCTGAATTCAAGCTCAGATCGCTCTGCTTGGTTCTGGAGGGTTTTATGCTGTGTATCAAAGACTGAGATGAAAGAGGTGAAGGATGTTTTAAATGTGACCGTGTTGTGAAGCATGCACTCATAGAATCAACCAGGTTGGAAAAGCCCTTTAAGCTCATCCAGTCCAACCATTCCCCAGCACTGCCGAGGCCACCGCTAACCCATGGCACTGAGCCCTCATCTCCACGGTGTGTGAACATTTGCAGGGACGGTGGCTCCAGCCCTGCCCTGGGCAGTTCCAATGCTGAGCACCCTCTGGGGAA
>JAOEHY010041932.1:0-11620 GCA_025447955.1 Psilopsiagon aurifrons
AGCACCCTCACAGGGAAGAGCTTCTGCCCAAGAGCTCATCTCAGTCTCCCCTCTGGCAGTTAAAGCCATTGCCCTTGTCCTGTCCCTACAGGCCCTTGGCCAAAGCCTTGGATAAGGCTATACCCTCTAGGTATAGCAACCAAAACGAGTGTTGGGGTAAACCCAGCAGGTCCATGTATCAGTTGTTAGAGGCTGGTTTAAACTGAACTCGGTTGAGATGGGGTCTGTGGCTGTATACCGGGGGGGATGATCTGCACTTCCCCTGGGAGAGAGGCTGGTATTCCATTCACAGCCCTGGGATACCTGGAAGTGCTGGATTTCGCACCCAGCACTTGGCACACAGACATGTCTGATGATAAGAATAACCACCAATCTCCCAGCCGTGTTTTGCAGCAGAAATAGCCACGCTCAGGGCCCGTCGCTCTCTGCTGTGGCAGTAGATTGCATGGGCAGAGCGGGGTACACAGAGAAAACAGCTTCAGCTCCAGACTCAAACACAGTTTCCAAACCCAGCACATGTAGCTCTGCAGAAAATGCAACAGTCAACACGACAGAAATAGCACCAGCGCTGCGCCCAGGCAGCTCCTGCCACGCTCCAGGCAGAAAACCTCCTTTCAACTGCACTCAAACTTCTCTACAAGCGATTTCCGTGTCTGCAGGGATGTGACAGAGGCAGCAGCCTCAGCAGAGGGTGAGCAGCGCTTTCCTGCAGTCCCTTTCAGTGCTGACACTCAGCACCTGAGTCCTTCCTACTCATGCAGCAAATCCCCAATTCTGTGTGATTTTAATGCACTTGGTTTATCCTGTTACAAGAGTGGATGGGAAATGGTCCGCTGGGGTGAGGGAGCGTGTTACACGCCTGCTGCCGTGTTCCTTCAGCCCTGGCAGTCCCCCCAGGGCCAGCTGATGCAGCTGCAACACCTCGCCAGCATCTCCTGAACAGCAAAGACTTAGCTTGAGGTTTGGGGTTCTTGCTTTCCTCTTCCCCGTGGCTTTGCTTTCCAGTAAAACAACTCCTTTCTTAATTCTGATTGTAAGAAGTTAATCAAATAACCTAAAGATGATGGCCCCACGCAGCCAAGCGAGCCCCCAGGGGTGAGGCTGTGGCAGAGCACCGTTCCTGCTCGGTTCGAGCAGCAAACATTATGGTTTTCAATTTAGCAGATGCTGCCTCTGGTTAGTTCTGTGCCACATGTGCTACACCGTGCGCTCTGGGTGGTTTCTCTCATCAGCAGCAATAGCATTTTGCCAGTGATAAAAAAAGGCCATTTTTTCTCTGGGAGCACTTTCTATTTACTGATCCAGTGAAGCAGCATTGGGATCAGAATCATGTTCTGAAAAGTAAATGATATAATCAGCTCCATGGAGCTCTGTGCACGATGGAAGTTTTCTCTGGCAAGCTACAGGAAGCACAGTGAGACTGCATTCCATTAATGGGAGGTTAGCCCCTTAGCAGGGGAGTGTCAGGAGGAATCCCCTCTTCACTGCCTTCTCCTGCAGGCAATGTTTCCTTCAGCATCTCTGGGTTCCATCAGTGCCCTGCTGCCTGTCAGTCAGCAGAGTTTCACCCTTGTCTCACACAGGATTCATTCCAGCGACATCATTCCAGCTAAATCTCTACTTCTGACCTTGATTCAGGAATTGTCTCTGGTGCCCACATGTCCTTACTTTTGATGAGTCTTTGAGCAACCTGGTTTAGTGGGAGGTGTCCTCCCCATGGCAGTGGGGTTGGAACTGGATGAGCTTTAAGATCCGGTCCAAATCAAACCTATTATTCTATTAAGGAAGTCATCCATTCATATAAAGGAAACAACTCTCTGGGTTTCTGACATCCTCCTGCAGGGCCTGGGCTCCAGCCTCCAGCGTGGCAGAACCAGGGCATCCAAACGCAGCTCCTTTCCCCTCTTCCCTTTCCCAAGTGCCCCAGCAGCTTGGCCACAAAGATGCTGTGCCGCAGCGCAGCAGTGGCTGTTGTGTCAGTCCTGCACAGCCTGTGAAAGCAGAGGAGCACCAGGACCCACAAGCAGAAGTGTCCTGCCAAACAAACAGTGCTCCCATGGGACATTGGTGCTTCCTTGGTGTCCCTCATCCCTCTCTGCTGGCATCCCTCTGTGGCAGGATGTAGGATACCCTGGAAAACCAGCTGCCTGATGTGCTTTGCTCATCACACCCTTGGCAAATGCTCATATCAAGGCAGTGCTGAGATCATTGATATAAAACCCAAGTAGATACCGAGAGCAAACACTGACCATGCAGCAGCGATCCTCGCAGCATCCCTGGAGCGTGCAGCATCCCTGTGGTGCTCAGGCCACAGGGAAATGAGTCTCCCAGAGATGCTGCAATGGGAAAAAGAGAAAGATGCTCATTGAAGACGTCATGGAGGGACATACGAAGGAGCAAATATTGCAGGGAGGTGCTGCAGGGAGTTAACACGTTTTAGAGCTGTCACCTTCATCCTTAGGGCCACAGCCCTAGCTCAGCATCTGCTGCAAGCAAAGAGCCACTGCTCTCCCAGCCATGCTTGTGAAAGGCCATAGGTGCCCAGCGAGGGTATTTCAAATACTTTCTCTTCTTTGAAACGCTGCAAGAGAGCACCAGGGGATGGAGCAGAGCTGCACAATGAGAGGAGGCAGCTGCTGCTTGGAGCCATCCCCCTGCACCCCCAGCTCCAGCACAGGCAAGGGCTCCTAAAAGGCTTTTCCTGACTCCATGCACACTGTGCTCATGTTCTGCTCTGCCAGGCCTCAAGGAATGAGCAGTAGTCACTGGCTGAAAGCTATTTATTTTCCCTGTGTGTGGGGTGAAAAGATTCCGTGCCACAAAACTTGGCTCTAGAGATCGCTTTAAATTAATCAATTAGGAAAAATGAGCTGTGTGATGTAAAATGTCCTCACTCCATGCAAGTCTTTTGAACTATTAGTTCTCTTGAGGAGTTTAATTATAAGCGTACAGAGCTAATGCCCCTTTAATGGAATCAGTGATTCAGTTTTAAGGAGTCCCGGGTACTGAGCACGCTTGTATTAGATATTCATTTTGTAAGTTCCAGATCAAACAAGAGAGGATAAATCTGATCAAGGAAGGGCTCTTTATTCTCAGAGAGCCGTGCTACATGTGTTGATCTGATGCAAGTCATAGGCTGGGAGATGCTTTAATTGTCTCCTCTGGATGTGATTCCAGAAACTGGCTTGTAAAAAGGCTTATTTACAAAGTGCATACATTTGCATCTCAACTAACTCTCTTTGGCTTGAGGAAACTTGGAGATGAGTGCTTGGCTTCTCGATGCTGCTGGGTTGCAGGCAAATTCCTCCCTAGGTGCTGCACAGCTTCCTCTTTCTCTGCCTTCTCTTTCTGACTTGGAGTCATCCATTTCTAGTGTTTGCATTCTTAGGTGCCTATTTTAAGGTAGCAAAGGCCTGAGATCACGCAGCTCCCAGCAGCCTCTTCAGCATTTGGGACCATTAGGGATGTGATGTGCAGATGTTCCAAATTGAAGTGCCAAGAGCAAATCCACTTCTTCAGCAGTAAATTGCAAAGGGAGAGTTGAAGGAAATAAACCCTGAAATAATTCTGATAGGGAAGAAGAGGATCTTTCTGTCTAAGACACTTTGAGAAAGGCATCCTTTGGGCAAAAAGGCTTTATTAGCTGGGGTGGTGATGTGCCAGCGAAAGAAGCACCTTTAGCTTGGGAATGAGGTTGAAGTATCACCAATCTTGAATGGAT
This sequence comes from Psilopsiagon aurifrons, assembly GCA_025447955.1. Classification (NCBI taxonomy): domain Eukaryota; kingdom Metazoa; phylum Chordata; class Aves; order Psittaciformes; family Psittacidae; genus Psilopsiagon; species Psilopsiagon aurifrons. The sequence goes on from JAOEHY010041932.1 coordinate 3,722, forward strand.
TCAAGCCAAAAACCTAGTTTGCAGCCTAGCCCAAAACACAGGCTTCCTAGTGAGTTAATACAGGCCAGTCTACTCGGAGTTACCAGTTATGGATCTTCACTGGTAGCCCAGCTTTCTCTCTATGGCAGCGAGATCTCTCTGCAGTGTTATTCTTTTTCTCCCTTAGAAACAAAACATTTGCTAAACTGAAGAACATTCATTAGCACGCAATGGAAATGACCCAGTATTTTGGTTTCCCACTTGCCTAATTAGTTTTCACAGATTAACAAGTAGAACAGCTGAACAATCAATTGGACATATTAATCAGGCCTATTTTGGAAGCTTTAAATAGAGAATATGTTTCGTCTCTTCTTTCATTTGGGATATAATGGCCCGTAAATGGACACACACAACATAAATTACATCCTTTAACAAGATGAGAGGAGAAAATGGTGAAATCTAAATGAGGAAAGCTGGAGCATGGTTGGCAGCTCACTGGGCTCCAGCCTCTCAAGCTCATGAGCCAAGGGATGCAGAGCCTCAGCCTCACCTTCTGGCTCAGCACAACCATCATCCTGACTCCATCCTCTCCCCTTGGACTCACCAAAGGGCTCATAGATAGACCAATCCAAGTGTTGGATTGGATGGACCTTGGATGGACCATACAAGAGTTTCACTTCCCTCTCAGGGAATGCAGCAAGTGGTAGGGAAAAGATCCAGCAAGTGAACAAGAGAGAGACACTGGGATGGGAGGCTTGGATAACCATATCACGAACCTGGTGGAAACATCCAGGTCTGCACCTCCAGTGTGAAATACCTCAAGGAATGAATTTCCATGGGAGGATCCCAACCAGATCTGCTCCCACCTCCTCTTCTGGAAGCAGGGGAATAGGCGAGCATGGTTTATATTTCTCTGGTGCATTTCTTAGGACAACCAATAGTATCATAACCAGGTTTGTTGGTGCTGCAGGTGGGGAGGAGGTTTGGAATACCTGTGACACCATCTGAGTTTTCTCTCACTGGCAGAATGGGTGAGCAGGATTGGCTTCATGGTCACTGTGCAGCTCAAAGTTACACTGAGGAGGGAGGCCCCTGACTTAGATGGGAGGGAAGAGAAACAGAGTGTGACTGGAGAGCTCTGGCAATCCAAACAGCAAGGTCAGATGGGAGAGATCTTTTGTAGCTGAAAACCTCTTACATCTGATCCTGAACGTTGCGGCTCACTAGTATCTGGGCGGTGATGCTCTATGTAGGTGTGAGGCAGACATACAGGTACATGTGATACATTATTCCTATTTGCAAAGGTTCAATAAAAAAATGTGTGGGTTGTTGCAAATTGTTTCTACCATCCTTCTTGCAATGAAGTTAACAGCTGACTGCATTCAGATGCATCAGTTGTATAAATTCATAGGGCATTTTCATGTTTCAATCTAGTTATGCATTTCTAGTTGACCAAACATGTTCAAATTACCATTTACTGCAATCCTATCACTTGGTTCACTGAGCAGAAAGGCAATATCTCCATTTTAACCATTGAAGAACTGAAGCTGGAGGGAGAAGAGCACAGTTGGATGCATGATGCATGGTGAATGTGCCATCGCCTTCTGGGCTCTCTGGGGCTGTGCCACCTTGTCTTGTATCAGTGATTTGGATCCCTGTGACACCCAGCTCCTCCTCAATTCCATCCCCTCAAGGACCGACTCACAGCAGGGTTCATCCCTCAGTCCATGGTCAGGCAGGGGAGATCCCTGAGCATCTGCTGCATCCCTGCCCTTCTGCACCCACAGGAGCTGCTGCATGGCCTCTCAGCTCCTGCTTTGCCCCAGGGACTGGGACTGCTCACATCTCCTCTAGCCTTCAGTGCTGGAAACAATCCCCTCCTCTCACAGGCTGAAGCCCCGGGCTCTGGGGCTGTGGTGGTTTCTCTCTCCCTTTTTTGAGGGAAAGAAACTGATGGAAATGAACGTTAAGAATCTCAGTGTGGAGCACATTTGAGTTTCCTCTGAATACTGTTTCAAGGAAAGTAAGACACAGTCTGAAGTCATGAATGACATAGAAATTACCTAAAAAGTTCACCTTATTTTAGTCAACGTGATGCAGAAATGGCTTTTTGTGCCTGCAGTTTTGCATTACCTTCTCAGGTCTGCAGGTGAAGTTCACCTCTGCTGCATTCCATTTTTTCATTCCAGAGAGCAGTTTTTGGGCAAGTTATTAGTCAAAATTCTCTTTTAATTGATAGCATAAGTTGATGATAGCCAGAATCTTGTCTGACACTCCTCCGTTGTAAGATAAACCCCATTCCTGCCCCATGAGGGTACTGAATGTTTCAAATCAGTGGCAGCATCTCAGGGCAGAGAATCTCAGGACACAGATCTGGCACTTGCAGAAGGAGATGGGAGGGATGGTTGGTTGCTGGGGGAGATGCAGGGAGATGTGTGGATGGGGATGCTGATGACAGCAGTGAAGGTAAACAATAGCAGATCAGACTGCCTCGTGTGTTTCTGATTCCTACTGAATGGCTTTGCTATGGGGAGCAGCAGCCAGGGAACAGGCAGCAGTAACCAGCCCTGCCTATCAGCCAGGACTCTGGAAAAGGTGGAGTAATAAAGAACAAATGAAGGAAACATTCCAGACTGCTGCAAACTCCCCAAATCGCACTCCTGACTTTGAACATCCGGGCTGGTGCTAAAAATCAATGTAGTGGAGCCAAGGTCAAACCCATGTCTGGAGCATGGCCTCGGTTGGGTGTCACCAGCTCATCCCGGTGGCTCCCAGCTCCAGCCATGATCCAGGGTAGGCAGGACACCGGGAGCACCGGGAGGGCATGGAGGAAGCAAGTTAGAGCTGTTACGTCTGTGGAGTCCAGCCAGCCCCATGGCTACTCCTACTACTCCCAGGTAGTAATACTACTTACTAGTAGTATTAGCCCCATGCCTACTACTACTACTTCCAGGTAGTTTGGAAGAGCAGGAGGGAGCTGATAGGCTCTGTAACAAAAGCCCATTGCTTGATGCAAGATGTAACTTCAGGTGAGCTGGAAAGCTTTCTAGCACCTTGCTGAGGCTTTGCAATGTAAAATGCATTCATCAGAAAGCATTTCACCTTGATAACACTCTCTTGTATGTTTTCTGGCAACTGGCTAAGATAGATACATCATTGTAGTTATTCTGGGATGTTAGTTTAATATGGGCTTTTCTGTTGTTTGGCATATCCCTCCCAAGAGACTGTTGCCTTTCATTGCAGGGACCATAATCAGATTCTTCATGCATTAGTAATTACCTAGGAAGAAGCTATAAATATAATGAATATGCCAATGCCTCCTAAAGGTATCACTAGTTACTTTCAGAGAAATTAATTACCTGTGAAAATCAGATCAAATAAATAATGCTCTCCTGGAATATCCAATGTAATTCATCATTTCAGGGAGGACCACTAGATCATCTTCTTTCACCTCATTTTTTAACATGGGCCATCAAACTTCACTTGGCTGTGTGTCTGCAGAGCTGTGTCTCTGGAGCTGTTGGTGTTTGGGTTGGGTTCCTCTTCCAGTCATGGAGAGCACACCTCTTCCTTGGGCATAGCGTACACGTAACGTGGACGTTTCCCCTAACGCCCCTTCCACCCAAGAGAACTGAGGGGAAAAGTGACTTAGTGGATGGTATTCGCTGTGGTTTTTGTCCTAGTTCTCACCTTTCGAGACAGGGAAAAGAGGACTTAGCTGCTTTCATCTTAATTGCTGTCTAGTCTCTATTGCAACTTGACATCTTCATTTAATTTTGTTTGCAGTATACAAGTAGCGGAGAATGATAATGTAATATAGCAATGATCATTCCTGAGACAGTCACTTATTCAAAATATTACTCCTATTTAATCAGTGCAGTCGAGTGATTTATTGACTTGCATAACCAATCTTGCCTGGCATTTCACTGTAATTAAAACAACGACATTCCCAGAGTCCATCTGCACATAATAAATTGTAGAAAACCATGTCAGGGCAACATTAATCCTGATGATTCGCACGTGTGACACTCGAGTCCCTCTGAGCTGGGGCTCAGCCTCTTTGTGCTGGTGAGGGGAGATGATCAGCCTGGAATTGGAGCCCGGGGAGTCCTGGGAGGCTGCAGGAACAAACCTGGGCACTTTGGTTGTGTGCAGCTGAACAGAGAAGGTGCATTTAGGGCTTTTCCTATGCATGGTGTGGGGGATAAGGTTACGCTTTTATCAAATTGAGTTGCCCCACGCCTTCTTGATTTATGGAGTGAGATTGGTGTGAGCAGGAAGTTGGTGACAGAGGACAGGAGGAAACCCCAAAACAGGGACCGCAGCTGAGAAACTGCTGTAGCAATCAGAGAAGGGGAGATGGGTTTAAACTAAATCAGGGGAAGTTCAGGATATGGGATAGAGAGAAGAAGATATAAGGAAGAAGTTCTTTACTGTGAGGGCGGTGAGGAGCTGGCACAGGGTGCCCAGAGAAGTGGTAAATGCTGCATCCCTGGCAGTGTTCAAGGCCAGGTTGGGCAGAGCTGTGGAAGACATGGCCTAGTGAGATGTCCCTGCCCATGGCTGGGGGCTGGGACTGGGTGATCTTAAGGTCTTTCCAGCCCAAACCATTCTATGATGCTGTGAAACCCATCAGCCACCCACTTCATTCCAGGCCTTGGCAGGAGTCAGTGAATCCTCAGAGGCAGAAGGTGACAGTGACAAAAGTGTTTGGAATACGATAAGTAAATCTGATTCTCCTGGCTGAGCTGTAAGGATGTGAAGGTCACACTCCACCCCCTGTTCCCTTACCGATTGATGCCTGGCCAAGCCCTCCCCATGACTCCCTGTGACCCATTGCATCCCATCCTCCTGGACCCACTGATAATTTCACTTCTGTCATCAGAGGCTTTGTGAAAATCAGATTCTTTTTCTTGAGTCAAGATCCAACAGCCAAAACTCAGAAGCATCCTAAGAAAGAACGTGGTGGAAGATGTCAGCTTTTCGTTGAGAAACGAACGACTGTCAAAACCCACTGAGGAATGCTGGCTGAAAACTGCAGCGGGAGAAGCCCATCCAAAAGAGTCACTTTTGGGGTTGTCAGCCTTTTTTTCTTTTTTGACAGAAAGTTTAAATATTTTGAAGGGGACAGCTTCCAGGAATTTCTCTTTTCTGCAGCTGTTTTCTGGGAATTCTGGCCTGGAATTCCCCACCACTGCCTGGACCATGAGAGCCACACAGGAGGTGATCCTTCATGGTTTCACTGGAGCTTGGCTGCTCCTCACTACCAAGGTGCTGTCCCATGGCCCTCCTGGGAAAGGGCAGGTTAGCTGAGTGATTAGGGGCCTTCCATTCTTCTTCTCTTCCTGGTTTTCTATCGGTTGATGTTTTCCTCTCTGATTTTCCCAGTGTTGGTTTTTAAGCATCGTAGAAGAGCCAAGACCTGGCTCTGATTTCGGCCTGAGTCACTCTAAGCTTATCACTGCCAACGCCAAGCGCTGTACAGAGCATTCATTAGCATTCCCTAGCATAAACTGAGACACAGACGAGCTTATCGATGGTGTCAGTGTGGAAGGGAACAACCTGGTCAGCTACTGGTTTCAGCTCAACCCATGGGGCACTTCAGCTGCTGTGGAAGGATGCTCAGAGCTCCTACCCAGCATCAGCCATAGCTCCCGGCCAGGGAGGAGAGTTACAGGGGAGATAAACGGGTTTCTGCTGCAGAAATGGAAAGCAAAAAGCAGCTGCCTGCAGTGAAACCAGCAGCCGGAGGCAGTCAGCTCGGGAAGGGTTGGGGTGAGGCAGGGAAAGGGCTGCAGGGCAGAGGAAATCAGCTGGATGACACTCGACTCTCACCCGAGGCTCTTATCCAGACACTGAAGTGTTGTGATGCTATTATAATGCTAGAAAAGGACTTAACACTCTCTCCTGCCTTTGCTGCTTCCCGCTGGGTTTGCTGAGCTGTAGTGGTGTGAGACCAGAGTGTTGTGTGATCTCCATAGCCACCAAACGCCAACCCCTTCCGACTGATTGCACAGCCCCAAAGGAGGGGTGTCCCACAACCAAAGAGCAATGCTGCCCTTGGGAGGCACCCCTGGGACCCGCCTTCAGCTCCTCACTGTTCCCCAGAACATTGAAAAGCTGCCCCAGGACACAGGTTTTTATTGCCCACATGGTTCCGTGGTTTCAGGCTCTCCGGCTGGGATGCTCCTGCTGCTGCTGTCAGCTCTCTGCTCTGCTCTGACAGCGTTGCTGTCTCCTCTTGCACATGAGCCCTGTGCCGCTGTCGCTCACAAAAGATCTTCCCCTGGCACTTTTTCAAGCCAATATTTTCCTTAGCAGCTTCCTCTTGCTCAGTGATAGAGACTTGGGTGTTTGCTTTTGCCTTTAGGTTCGATGTCTGTTGCTCTTCCAGGGAAGGGAAGGGGGATGAAGAATTCAGGGGCTTTGACCACCCCTCCAAATGATTGCAGAAGAAATGAATTCATTTCTCTGGTTGCATGGGAACGGGAGCAGAACCAAAGCATTTGGCTGCTTACCCATGGGCTAAGTCAGTGTAACTGACAGCAAACCTATGATCCCCATGGGGAGGAGTGACCCATCCCACTCAGATGGATACGCAGCAGAGCCAGGTCAGGCTGCAGACAGGAGGTGCAGCTCGGCTCAGGGTTTGGCAGCCCATGGAGGCACACTGAGGCTTGGGGAGCTTGATGAACCAAAGTGATTCATAGCTCCTGGGTCTGATTTTCATTGCTACTGAGGGCTGTGCGTGCTGCTCCAGTGGTGAGATAACCCAACGGAAGCCCCATTCGGAAACATCTGGATCTTCCTTTTTTAAATGAGAGCTGTAGCTTTGAAGGAGCTTGAAGGGGAGGAAAAGTTGTCAAAGCCCAGTGGCTGACCTGCAGTGTCTGCCTGTGACAGGAGCAGCAGAGAAGCAGCACAAATGCCACATGTGTGTGTGACAGAAAGCACGAAGGTGTGAGAGCGGGAAGAGATCACCACCATTGCCTCCATGCACCCCCATGAGCCAACCAAGGGTGCTGCTGCTGTGGGTGCCTTCGCAGCCCAGGGTCAGAGGAAGGTGTCACTAAAAGCCTGTCACCAGCCTGGCTGCTCTTAGAGCTGCTCTCATTGCTCCCGAAGCTGTCACAGTGAGGGCACCGTGTCGAGATGGGACATCACTTTGCAGCCCCAGGTCACAGCTGCAGAACAGCTTACACGGGAAGTGGCCACGTGGCTGTCCAGAACACATGGGACCGGGTTAGGGGACAGAGCTGGTGCGACCACGGCTGAGCTGGCTGCTGTGCCATGTGCACTGACCCTCATGGTCCTGCTCTGCGTGTGCCATCCAAGGGTGTCCTGGCTGTCCCCAGCCCCATCGATGCAGCAGCCATTGGAAGAGATGGCTTCCAGCAGTGGTTAGTAACAGATAACTGCAAAGCAATGTCACCTCTTTCATTTTGTACACTCCCCTCCCCAGTGTTCACGTTCTGTGCTTGCTGAATGCACACAATCATCTCAGCAGACCCTATCAAAGTGCCTTCAGCAGAAACACCAATGGTCCAAGCACAGGCCATGTGAGGATTGCCATGTCCTGTCTGGGTGTCCCCAGCCACCTCCAGATCTAGCTCCAAGGAATGTCCCATTTCATGTCAGTTTTGCATGGTTGGTGGTCAGCCGCAGAGTCAGGAAGCAAAGCTCAGCTCCTTCCAGGCATTTTGCCTTGGGTAGCAGCAGGCGATGCTCCAAGCTACTGCGCTGTGACTAACTCACCTCCTGCTTCTTGGAAGCACTGTATGAGGTTGTAAGAGTGAACAATAGGTGTTTATTTGTGCCATACAGCATGAATGCGTTGGTGCTGTAAACATCAGCATGGGCTGCATGGCATGAAGAGATCCAGTTTGTGCAGCAGCACACAGGATGGGGGCGGCGGGGGGG